>PVKM010014684.1:0-28732 GCA_004027735.1 Carollia perspicillata | reverse complement strand
ACTCCTTTAAGTTTACCTTATCTCAGAAGCACTTTATCTGCCCTTCCATTCTAAATGATAGCTTTGCTGGCTGGAGTAATCTTGGATGTAGGTCCTTGCCTTTCATGACTTGGAATACTTCTTGCCCGCCCCTCCTTGCCTGTAAGGTTTCTTTTGAGAAATCAGCTGATAGTCTAATGGAAACTCCTTTGTAGGTAACTGTCTCCTTCTCTCTTTCTGCTTTTAAGATTATCTCCTTATCTTTAATCTGGGGTAACTTAATTATAATGTGCCGTGGTGTGTTCCTCCTTGGGTCCAACTTCTTTGGGACTCTTGGGACTCCTTGAGCTTCCTGAACTTCCTGAAAGTCTGTTTTCTTTGCCAGATTGGGGAAGCTGTCTTTCATTATTTATTCAAATCAGTTTTCAATTTCTTGTCTTCCTCTTCTCCTTCTGACACCCCTATGATTCAGATGTTGGAATGTTTCAAGATGTCCTGGAGGTTCCTAAGCCTCTCCTCATTTTTTGAATTCTTGTTTCTTTATTCTGTTCTGGTTTAATGTTTCTTCTTTCTGCTCCAAACCATTGATTTGAGTCCTGGTTTCCTTCCCATCACTGTTGGTTCCCTATTTTACCTTATTTCACATAATGCAACCTTCATTTCTGCCTGGGTCTTTTTTTATGCTGTTGAAGTACCCAGTGAGTTCCTGGAGCATCCTGATAACCAGTGTTTTGAACTGTGTATCTGATAGGTTGGCTATCTCTTTATCACTTAGATGTTGTTTTTTTTTCTGGAGCTTTAAACTGTTCTCTCATTGGGGCCATTTTTTTTTTTTTGTCTCAGCGGCACACCTGTTACGTAGAAGGGGTGGAGCCTTAAGTGTTCACCAGAGTGGGGCAACCCACATCACTGCATTGTGATGATGTGCATGGGAGAGGGGTCCAAGAGGGAACAGTGCCGCTTGCTCCATTCTCTGCTGGTTTTCGGTCCCTTCTGCCACTTCCCACAAGCAAATTGGGTCTTTCTGGTGCTGATTCTCAGGTGGGTGGGCTTGTGTACAATCTAGAACCCCGTGGGTCTTTCCAACATGCTCTCCTGTGAGACTGGGAGTTTCTTCCACTGCCTCCTGAATGAACCCCACAGGTGTTTTCAATCAGAGGCTTTGAGGCTTTATTTGCCGTCACTGGGCCCCTGGATTGTGCTGTCTGTCTCACTCCCCAGGAGTTCCTCCTGGTTTATCTGCATGTGAATGTGAGACCTCCCAGTCTGTAAGCCACCATCTCTGCCTTGCTATGAGTCCTGTCTGCCGGCTGCCTGGCTCTGCCCCTCCTACCAGTCTGAATGAATATTTCTTCTTTAACTCCTTGATTGTTGGACTTCCATACAGTTTGATTTTCTGTCAGTTCTGGTTGTTTTTTGTTTTTAAGTTTGCTGTTGTCCTTATTTTGGCTGTGTGAGGAGGCACAGTGTATATACCTACCCCGCCATCTTGGCTGGAAGTCCTTATTTGTTGTACCTTTAAAGTAGGTGTTACCTTCTCTGTCCAGCTCTATTTAAACTAGTCATATATTATAATTAGAGTTCAAATGTTTTTAGAAGCAGTCATTAATATCTTCACAAAGAAAAAAAGCACTGGGAAATTAATATAATTGCACTATTTAGAGATTAATTTAGAGATTATGGATATATTTATCACATTGAGACTTCTCATATAAGAGCAAAATTTGATTCTTCATTTACTTATCTTCTCCCAAGTAGTTCTGAAGAGCATTATAATTTTCTTCATATGTGTCTAGCATATTTCTTTCCAAGTTTATCCTCAAGTGATCTATGTTTAATGTGCCTTTGTGAGTGTGGTATTTTTCCCATTATATGTGGCAATAATATTTGTGTGATATTTGGCATATTCCAAAGGATTATGTCAGTACTATTTGGGTAAAGAAATAAAGAATTAACTGTGTGTTCAAAAAAAAAGAAAGAAGAGCTAGCGATTTTTGCATTATTTTATGAACTATTAACCTTGGTAAACATTCATTCCTTATAAAAAATTTATAATGTTTGCCTCCTTCCTTCTAATATTTATGAATATGTTTCACTTTCTTGAATTATTGCTTTAGCTGGCACATTTAAAAACATGGTATATAATAGTAGCAACTGGTGACTGACTTCTATGGCTTCCTTTGGAAAAGAACGGTATATGTTAGCACTGAGAACTGTATTAGATTTTGATGTGTGTAGATTACATTTTGCCCATGTTAAAGAATTATCTTGCCCTGGCTGGTGTAGCTCAGTGGATTGAGCGCAGGCCTGTGAACCAGAGGATCGGGGTTCGATTCCCAGTCAGGACACATGCCTGGGTTGCAGGCCAGTTCCCAGCAGGGGACGCATGAGAGGCAACCATACATTGATATTTCTCTCCTTCTCTCTTTCCCTTCCCCTCTAAAGATAAATAAATAAAATCTTTAAAAAAGAAAAGAACTATCTTACTCTAGTTTTGTTTCAGAGCCGTGTTCAAGATGTACATGAATTAAAAAAAAATGTATATTGTAGTAATAGGAATACATTTATCTTTCTGGTTATAATTTCTTTGTTATCACTCAACCTGTCTATTCAATAAATATATATTTAGCCAGACACTGTCTGTCCTAAGCACTAAGGATACAAATATGGTCCCAGCTTTCTAGCACTCATTGCTGAAGGCAGTTACCTTAGCCTCTGTATTACTCTGAAGAACTAATGGGAAACAGTCTAACAGAGGATCACTGGAGCGATGATGCTCCGTGAGAGAGAAGAGAAGATGCCCACTGGAGGTGAAGGGAGAGGGCAGGCATGGCACGTACTTAACAAAGCACCCATGTGAGTCTTACATGGCCATCTGCTTAGTCACTGGACTTCAGTAAAATCTAAACTTATTACAGGGTTTTACAGTTTTACTCCATAAAATTTATATATTTTCACAAATACTAATTACTTCGTTCCTAAAAATAACCTCATGTTGTATATTTTCTCAACATTACAGAAGATGACATGGAAACTTGAAATTGTTGGAATACCCAACTAAGCAGAAAGAAAATTTGTGTTCCTTGCACATACCTTAAAAAAAACAATTGGATAGCATAATATGTGACTTAATAATTTCATAAGCTTTAGCAGAGAGTTCTAGAATTCATTCCTCCATGATTTTTTACCCCAAAGTTCCCCATTTCCCATTCCAGTCAGAGAGTCACACCAGGCCGTCCCAACCAGTACTTTCCAGTCGATCCCTCTGAACTACACAAATACCTAAGACCTGTGCTCTGTGAAAGCCCTGTGTCCGTGTCCCTTGTTGACTTGAGCTGATCAAAAGGCAAGGGAGGGGTACTCAAATCAGGACCCATATCTATGCTGTGGTGTGAAACATGCTGGCCTTCTATCGAGCCTTTAAGGCTTAAGGCCATCACTAAGGAGTCATACGCCTTTGCTGGATAGCCACACTCCTGCGACCTCAACTCAAAGGGAACCTGCTGCTTCTCCTTCTTCTCCAGAGGGGGGACTGCCTCAGTTCCAGAGTCCTCTTCCTAATCTACTTCATCCACGGAGCACACATAGGAGACTGTTCAGCAACAGGATGTTGTATTTTTCCACCTCCTTGCAACGGAAGGAACATCTGAGGAAGAAAAGTGGTAGAGAGAGCTCAAGAGGCCAGATCAGCAATTCAGTCTCTGCTGAAAATGGCCCCAAATCTCAGTGCTAAAGTGGAGTCTTGAGAGCTCTCTGGCATATTAAATATTCATCAAAAGCTAAACACCACTTTTTCAACATTTGACTGAATAATACAAGCGTAGATTTGCCCCATCTCTGCTCTTGAATTGCTTAGATATACATAGCACTAAATTTTGGTTCTAATGAAGTCAGTTTAAAAGATGAGGAAAGAATCCTTTGTAGTTTTACCCTGCCTTTCACTTCCTCTTAATTTAACCATAAACTAAATGGATCCATAAAATGTTTATAAAGGTTAATAAAATGATGTTTTTAATACAAAGGTTGCTTGGGTAATTAAGCATAAATTCTATGATATTCTTTGCAATTTGAAATGGTTTGCAAGGAATTAAGAAATACTTATATCTATTTTATTTCTCCTTCCATTAATGGCAAATACAAAAACAAAAAGGAAAAAACAAGTAAGTTCCTACCAATAGAAGTACCTACAGTTCAAACACTGAAACTGCGGATGTTGCTAAAGACTTTATCTTTTTCTTGGAAATGTGCCATTCAATTTAGATTTCTCATTTGCCCTCCTTTATTTCACTCTGCCATGCTTTTTTCCTGCCTTCCCCTTTTATCCTGCCTCTCTTCCTCCCTTAAATACTAGCCGAATGCTATGAGTTTTTTAAATGGCTTGCATGATATAAATGAAGAAAATGATCACCATAAGAAACACATAAAGTGGCCATTTTTTCAATCTTATACTTAGGACATTAACTCCATCTGTAAGGTGGAATTACTGCAAAGCTCACCCTGGTCACTGAGTAATCTCGAGTGATGCACACAACTCCACCACTCACTTTTCATATACTTTCTTTTTCTAATAAAAAGGGAAAATACGCTTGAAGAATTAAAATCATATTCTGTTTTTTTTCCAGAACTTTCTGTAAAGAGAATTGGAAGTGATCTAATCTTTATTGTTATACCATTTTATCATCCGGCTGTCAAAATGTGATTTCTTACTCTGAAATGATCCATTCTCTATTATATTTCATGTTAACATTTCGAATCAAGAAAAATGGCAATGTTCATGTTGTTTAAGATAATTGGGGGGAAAAGTCACTGAACTGTATTTCTGTAATTCATTTAGACTTTAGCAGAAAAGATTGATAATCAAAGTCAAAGGATGCCTAATTTTACATGGAGTGATAATGGCTTAAGTAAATTAATTTTTGAACATTTTTCTCATCTACACCACACTAAGATGAAGCTTCCCTTAACACTTCTCAAATGACTTTTGGATGTTTTCACAAAACATTTAAAAGCAACTATCAGCATTTTCTGAAAAGTACCGTTCTGCAAAGGCATCACTGAACAGCTGGCTTAAAAAGGAATTAGATAAAATATGATGAATTGCCAGGCCTACTTTTCCCGTGTTTGTAAGACGTGAGCGAAGAGCGAGAATGACTCCATGACTCTCCTCTGTGTGGTTCCTGTGTTGGATGGAGCGGTCCAGGAGTGGGAAGGCCTGACGTTTCTCACTTCAATGTTTCTGAGCACACGAGACTTCAGTCATGTGGGCTCCCCTAGGTCATTTGTTGACAACTAGATTTCCTCTTACTTTCATATATGTATTTGGCTCATTTGGATGATGGTGTTTCTCTGGAAGACAGAAAGTTTCTCCTGTCTACCAACTGTAATTATAATAACAATTTCTGATTTTGCCGCCGGGCATCCCCCCCGTGGTGACCAAACCAGCACTTCAAGCTCCACTTGTCCAAGACCAAAGTCAATTATGACCCCTGCAAACCTGCTCCACCTCCTGTGTTTCCATCTCTTATAATAAGTCAACTTTTCTTAAACTGGGCCAGACTGAGAAACTCTGAAAAATCTCCCTTGCCCTCGCTGACATTTGAACATCAGCTCAGTCTTCTGTGTCTCTGCTACGTATTCCTATTTTTCTATTGATTCCACCACCACCAAAGTCACTTTCTCTCCTGAGCCCTACACCAGCATCCTTGCTTCTGAAATCTCCTGCTTCTCCAACCAGTTGCTCCCTCTAGCATGAGTATTGTCGCTCAAAAGTTCAGCCTAGGCTGTGATATTCCTTTCCTCAAAAAAACTATGGCTTCTAAACACCCCAAGAAAAACATTCAAACTCCAGCAAGTGCCAATTCAGAAATCTCATGCAATTATTCTCTCCTGTCCTTCACATCTCCTACCGCTCGCCCCCAGTAACACCAGTCACACCCAAGCCCTGCCACCCTCTCCTGCTGCTCCCTCAGCCCACAAAAACTTGGTTATATTCCTCTACCTTTGATACACCTTTCAGTGTTCTGGGGGCTCAGCTCCTGTGACCCCATGCCATGAAGTCTTTGACAACCCACACTATTATTATTCATTCCCCCTTTTTCTGCCGACAACACTTTCCCTCCACCTCTGGATTTAGCATCTACAGCATTCTGCCACTTACAAAGTTAGCCTCTGACACATCTATCACAGGTTGCACACTCTCTCACTCATTTTCCTTCCATCAGACGTGTCTCCAGGTTTCCTGTCCCAGTCACTATTCTAGACACCAATGATACAAAAGCCTAGTTCTCTCTCTAAAGAAGCTCAGTCCGGTAAGTGATAAAAACAGGTGAATAATGCATGACGGTGAGATAAGCATCATAAGGAAGTCCAAAGGAGAAGGACTGGGGAGGCAGTGTGATAAGCACAGGACCTAGACTCAAAAGAGTCAGGTGTTCAAGGTCTGGCGCTGCTATGGAACTAAGTTATAATAAGCAAATCTCCTGGTTTCAGTCTTCTCATTGCAAAATTAGTATCCTTACTACATAGTGTTCTATAAGGACCAAAATAGAAATAAAGAGTGAGTTTCCATTTGTTCCACAGATCCACTCCCTGTCCTTTCTCTCTACTCTGTCCCTCTAGAAGTCAACCTCTGAATGCCTCTCCATAGCACCTCTGTGTCTCCAGGTTCTGCTAATTGCGCTCTCATCTGGCTCTTTCCTCCTGGGGGCAGGCAAGCCCCAGGGTACTCTCCTTTGTGGTTTCTCTGCACTCTGCCCACACGTCTACAAATAATCCCTTTATTAAAGGCTCTGCAAATTACCCAAGTCAAATGTGCCATCTGTTCCCTGCCAGGTCTCTGATTGATAAAACTGCTTTTCAAACTTTAAGTTGCTGTCTAAATGCAAGGTATTTCTCATTTATCTCTACACGGTGCTTTACACAAAGCAGATTACTGCTATTAATAAATGGTGAAGTGAATGTATGCAAGGATGAATGAGTGAGTGATCTTGCCCTCCTCCGCTTTAGCTGCATTCTTATTGGGGGACTACCTTCTTGTGACCTTCATTGGATTTTGCAATGCCTAATTTGATTTGGAAGGTCCCTATTCCCTTAGAACTTGCTGTCTCTTAGGGAAAACATTTCTGCCAATAGTCTTCCTCAGCCCTTGTATGTTTCTAGTGGTTAAACTTGAAAGGGTTAACTATGTTTGCAATTTTTTCCAGAGGCACTCTCCTATAGGCTGCACAAAGACCTCAAAGCAAAAATGGATTACTTATTTGTTTACTTATGTATATCTTTGGTTCATCAATGTAAAAGATCACAAATACATTAAATGAAAGCAAATTGATTATTCCCTTATTACAAGGGAACTAAGAGCATGTTTAAAGAAGGAGTAGCTTCGAGTGGGGTAGTTTTCTTGAAAGCACAATAAAAACACAAATAATTGGCTGCACTGCCTCCCTTTTTCTAGGCAAAACCTAGCTGATGAATGGGCAATCCGGTAGCTTCACCAAAATGATCTAAACACAGTTAAATCACAGAATTCAGTAATTTGATATTAATGAAGAGCTGAAATCAAGACTGATTAGACTAATATTAAGTTATTCCTAGAAATTTTAGGCTACTCTTGTCTCCTGAATCCCCACGCATTTCAACAAAATAGGAGATAAACTGTTTCCTCTTATTTTATTTTTTAAAGATTTTATTTATTTATTTTTAGAGAGGGGAAGGGAGGAAGAAAGAGAGGGAGAGAAACTTCAATGTGTAGTTGCCTCTCAAGTGCCCCCCACTGCAGACCTGACCTGCAGCCCAGGCGTGTGTCCTGACTGGGAATCCAACCAGTGACCCTTTGGTTTGCAGGCCATCATGCAACCCACTGAGCCACACCAGCCAGGGTGGTTTCCTCTTATTTTAATAAAAGGTCAATGACTTAAAAATGGGAAAGTGACCCATGGAAACTATCTTTATAAAACATACTTTGAGTAAACACATTTAATAGTATGCTTTGGTCCTGAATAGGTATTATTCATTAGCAAATAATTGCATAACTGGAATTCTTAATTAAAATTTTTGATGAGAAATGAATGTGTTTATTCTGTAATTATGACCCAGATTCAGAACATATTGGAGTGGTTTATAAGCAGAGTTCCAAAGATTTTAATATAGCAAAGAACTCACAAAGGCTTCAAACAGAGCTCAGAGAGAAACACGCCCCCCCCCACCATGTGCATGGATCCAGATGCACTAAAAGTCTAAAAGTCCATCATTGAATACAAATTTAACATGGAAAGACTCTAATTTCATGGCTGTGTGATGATGTCAAAAACCTCTAAACAGTCCTCTGGACCTTTCCGGATTTTCCAGAAGGGCTCTTGGCCAAAGGGTTCCTTCCTTCAGCTTTCTTATTGAAATACGAGTTCGGACAATGGCAAACTCTGTGAGAAAGAACCCTTATCCAAGCTTTCCTTGAAAAGACAAGTCTGAAGGGGGTTTTCAGCTGAAAAAACCTGTACCCTAACTATTATTCCTAAAGTACACAGAAGTATGATTAAGCAATTCCGGTGGAATTACCATCTTTTTTTAAAAAAGATTTTTTAAATTTATTTATCTTTAGAGGGTAAGGGAGGGAGAGAGGGAGAGAAATATCAGTGTATGGTTGCCTCTCGTGGGTCCCCTGCTGGGAACTGGCCTGCAACCCAGGCATGTGCCCTGACTGGGAATCGAACCGTGATCCTTTGGTTTGCAGGCCCGCACTCAATCCACTGAGCTACACCAGCCAGGGCCCATCTTTTTATTTGATCCTAGGGTAGGGGCTTCAGAAGATAGCCATTGTGGGGGAGCTCGTTCTTGACTACAGTTGAGTGAATCGGATGTTTAAGTTTATCTTGGTTGCTAGAGTCAACCTGGTGAGAAAGTCTGTTATAAACATTTACAAGCCTTAAGTGTTTTTACCTGTCAGCTGTCAACTGATGATAGGTTCTTGGTTCAAAGGCCAAAGAGTTCTGGGGACAAGGAGAACTTAGGCAGAGCACTCTGTGGAACCAGCCAAAGGTCAAACAGACTGTAGGTTTCTCCTGAGCCTCCTTCTAGGACATCGATGAAACCCCTGTCACTGGGGCTGGCCGAGAGAGCATTACCTCCAGCCACCTCCTTCATGTTGCTGCTGACTCAGTGACACCATGCCCCAGACCCAGATTTAAACGCTGTTGGCCAAATGTATCTTCCCATGTGCTGCTGAGCCTTGCCACTTCATCACAGCTTAACAGGACATTTGGGATTTTAGAAAAGTCCTGTAATTAAGGCAGACCACAAAGAGCGTTTGCTATTGATTTTTATCCCCGAATGTCAACTTCTTCCTGTCCCCTATACACTTATCCCCTTTCAATTCTTGCCTATAGCAGTGTAATTTTCAAAATGAATCTAGTATGTTTGATATGCATGAGATGTCCATAAGAGCAAACATCCCGTGTCTATCTGAGAAGACACAGGAAAGAAACAAATGTATCCTTTATGTTCCATTATTTGGAAAGACACAAATGACCTAGAATCCTATATTCTCTTTTTTAACCAGCCAGCAGCACAAATGGTTTCTGGCAATCAGCTGGCTCTGGAACCCTACCTACTGTAGTAGTTCCCGTATGCATTCAGGGATTTGCGTGTTCTTCCTTTTGGTGGTGTGTGTGCGTGAAAGTTGCAGTTGTACTACCCTAACCATTAATTGCAATATTTATAAACTAGTAAGGTTTATTTTAATAAAAATGGGCATGCCATTAAATGGGTCTTTTTTCTCATTATTTATAAGTGATTCAGAGATGTATACATAATAGAATGTCTACAATGTACAGAGGTTTAAACTTAACTCTGCTATAAACCCCATTGCAGAGTTCCTGACACCACTTTGTATGTGACAAGCCAAAACAATCAAAGAATTAGCAACTGAAGCACATTTTAACCTAGCTTTGAGCATGTGGTTGTGTGTTTTTAAATGATTTATTTTCTGTGTTACCCAAGACATACGGTTTCAAACCTATACTCTTTCCATAGTTTCATAGCGCAGTGTCCTGGAAAGAAAAGCGGGCCCGACACTATCACCTGCTAGAGCTGAAAACCCTGATAAGATGGTTAACTTAACAAGCTGGGTTTCTTTGTTCCTAAATGACGCCTGTCTCCAAGAGCAGTGGTAAGAATTCAGTGACACTACTGTGGCTCGTCAGTATCCAGGATGAAACAGGTATCCAGTTAGTTTCTTCTCCTTTTGTTGATTTGAATTTTAACATTGACTTAACAAAAAAAAAAAAAAAAGATTAAAGATTAGGCAAGGGAGGTTTGTTTTTAAAAACAAAATTTAAAGTATTTTAGAAAAACAGATAAAAAGTTCTAATTCTCTACCACTTTAGGTTATTTTCATTCTCTCTCTTCCTTAAGACATTCTAACATTTAATAGATACCACTCAGCCCCAGTTGTTCAAGGTCACAGTCTTGGTCACTGTAAATTGGTGGAGAAACAACTGTCGGAGTTTCCATCTCCTGGGATGTGAGCGGGCACCCCTGTACCCTGACTATTTCTTCCCAAAGTACACAGAAGTACGATTAAGCAATTCCGGTGAAATTACTGTCTTTTTATTTGAGCCTCCCTCCAAAAAATTTATTTTGCTTCTGTTCGTTCAAAAGATCTTTGACAAAATAGTGATAGCATTCCTATCTCTTGTCTGTTTTCAGGCGAGTTAGCATTATTAAAGGCTGTTTGATGTTCATCTTTCTGATGGAAAAAAGAAAGCGTAACTCTTTTCATTGGGCTTGCACACTCAGTGTCCCTCCACGCAGCACCTGCAGAGCCATTAGCAAAATTAGATGAACAACTGATTTATTATTTCTATAAATGCATGGTGCCTTCCCTTTACTCAGAGAGTACAGCAAAAATTATTCATGCTAGGGGAGGGTAATCAAAATGCCTAAAAAAGCACATTTTTATCATTCCACAGATAAGCCTAGCTGTGGTGGTATACTATCATAGCACGTAATAATAGAAATGAATTATGTCAGTAAACTCTTGAGGTTGAAGATTTACCATGATAAATATTTTTCATTAAAGTGAAGTATCTTGGCAGAGTCACTTTCATAGATGCAGACTATTGACACAAGGAGGCCAGCTGTGCCTATGCAGATGCCGAGATTTGGGTCTATATTATTAATGATTTATCACGTCACGGAGAGCTCAGATTAGTTTTGGAAGCAATCCCTTGCCACAAGAGCACTTTCTATAATGTGCAAATACAAGGCATGCTGTATGTGCTCTTCAAATTAAAGTAATCACAGAAGCTGTAGCTACCTTTGAAATTTCAATACCTCTATGTTTTTATTTTGAAACATGAAAGGTTGCATCCTAATCTGTATTATTCATTAAAATTCATACAGATGTTATTTCATTTTGGATAGCGAAGAGTGAATCTGAATTAATAAGCACACACCCCCCGATGAGGGAATGAAGGAGATGGAATGGAACAAAAGTTAGTTGCAAACCCGTTGTGTGCCACATACCCAATATTTTTATTTTAAATCTCACATTTATCGTGAGGTGGGATTAAGTTTCTGATTCAATTCTACAGGATTCTAAGGTTGCACATTAGAATCAGGGCATATGCAATAACAGTGGCTAATATTCATTTAGTGCTTGCCGTGTTCCAGGTAAGATGCTGAACACTTCACATGCACGATCACCTTCAGTCTTCGTGAAATCCATTGGAAATATTGCTATCCCCCCGTTTCACAGATGAGGAGACTAAAGCACAGTGTGGTTGAACAAATTATCCCAAGAGGAAGTGTCTGATTTTGAATCAAGTTGTCTAATGTTCCCAAACCTTCTATTAACGGTGCCCTCACTCTTAAAACTATTATTAAAACTAATAGGTAAGATTCAGATCCTATTTAGTTACTGTATTTGTGGACCTTGGCAAGTCCTTCAACCCTCTAAGCCTCAATTTCCTTCTATACAAAATGAAGACAATAATAGTGCTTACCTCACAGACCTGTTGTGAGTTAATATTTGCTTAGAACAGCATTTGGCATATATTGAGCATCAATGTTTTGTTTAACAACTGTAGTAGTTGAAGAGTGGTACTTTCTGAGGATTGATAAAATTTTATTGACCGTTACACACAGATTTTCTATAATTTTCAGTTAGCTTTCATTCTTAAAACTGGATTGGAAATAAAATTCTGAACTATACTTTTAAAGTAAATAAACAAAAAGAATAGATTGCGAATTAGGTTACTACTTACCACAGATGGGAGATGTATGCAAATAACACTATAAAGCAT
Source organism: Carollia perspicillata (assembly GCA_004027735.1). Taxonomy (NCBI): domain Eukaryota; kingdom Metazoa; phylum Chordata; class Mammalia; order Chiroptera; family Phyllostomidae; genus Carollia; species Carollia perspicillata. The sequence goes on along the minus strand of PVKM010014684.1, from coordinate 16,457 downwards.
AGTTGCTAACCACCTACAGCACTGAGCCCTTTAAGTGGCCTTTCCAGGGACAGAAAAAAACAAATATCTTCCTTCCCTCCCTTCCTTCATCATTCACTCTTCCAACAAACATCCTTTCACAGGTACTATGCTTGCCCAAGTGAATAAACCCCTACTCTGGAGGAGCATGCAATTTAGAGATGACTATACTGTCTGGTTTGGCACATAAAATAATGTGAACAAGTTCAAGGTTCCCCAATCAGGTCTGTTTAATGAGTATTTATTGAGTGTCCATTAGAAACCAGGCACTGGGCTAGGCACTGTTGCTGCCCAGGTAAGTAAGACTCAATGCCTGTAGCTCAGAAGCCGCCAATAGGGAAGACATCCTAAACAGATACTTTTCCTTCAACCTGGCAAGTTATGTAAGTGAACTTGCTAGGAGAGCACAGAAGAGAGGGCCTAAACCCATTCCAGAGGCAGTGGGAGGGGGAAACTTTGACACCTAGCCAAAACTTTTGTTCAAAGTCAAGAAAAGCAGAAATTAAAGTGCATCAGTTATGGGGAATGAATACCCCAGAAATCAGAGATGCCACAAGTGAAGACACAAAGACATGTCACAGGATGGGGAGCTACCTGTCTACAGCATAAGGTGGTGGTTGGGGTACGGGGTCAGACTAGAGAACTAAACAAGGCTAACAGGTTAAAAGTGTATGAAATCAACTGAAAGGGCCAGATGCCAATAAACTGCATAAAGGGTGAGCAGTTTCCTTAGAATCCTTTCCACTAAAATCCAAATGAAAGGAGTGCCATTTCTCTGATTCTGGGAACCAGGGAAATGATCAGTCCTTAATAAGTCAAAATCATTTGGATCCTGACCAAAAGACAAAGGGTGGTTCATTGGATGTCACTGGACCGTCCACTTCCTGACCTCTGTCCTCCTAGCAAGCCAAACAAAGGGATTGGCTCTAAGGGTCTAGACTGATACTGAAAGTGAAAATGTGTCTAATATTTGGTTCAAAGTGACCTATTACCATATCCTTCTGCATCCTAAAGTTGTTTCATTCCTGGATTTAAGAACTCAGCCTAGGACCCCGTCACCTGCACTCTGTCAGGTGACACTCTGGCCATTGCTGAATTTCAATGAAGGATTCAGGAATCTAGAGGTCCGAATTTCTTCTCTTTGATGCTGCAGCAGACGCAGCACAACTCCTGAGCTTTCTGCTTCCAGGTGGACAGCGGTCTGATTCCTCATCAAGCCAGCGGTCAACCTTCCCACATCTTCATTCAGTGCACAGAGCCCTCTGCCTGCAGTGGGGCTCGCTCCCTTGATGGACAAAACACGGAATGACTGGATGCCAGTAAAACAAGCATAGTTTTCTGGGTCAGAAGTTGGCTGGGGAAGGGCCCTGACTGCCAAGTAACTTGCAATGATGTCAGATCCCAGCACAACCCAAAAAACCAGCCACCCAGCCAACAATAGCCTTAACAACAGAAAAATGAAACCGCTGTGTTGCCAAAGCTGTTCTTTCCGCCCCCTACCCCTTTCTTCCAATAGAAAGAACAGCAGGAAGAGAGTTTATATTTTAAAAGCCACCCCCCCCCTCGTTGCTCCTCCTTCATTTTGGTAACAAAGTGTTAACTACCCAGGAAACAGTCCTCCTGATGAGTCCTGCAGCAAGCAATTCCTTGAGGCGTCTTTTCTCAGTTTCTTTTCAAGGCTGTCAGTGGAAGGTTCAGAAACATCTCAGAATAGGGTATTTTCCAAATGTAATCTTGTAACTTTGTGCTGAGGAGAAAGCAGGAACCTTCAAGGAAAGGAAAATCCTTTTTCTGCCCCCACCTTCTCTTTCAGGGTAATTAACCACACTCAAATGAAAATGAAAAGTTTGGCGAAAAGGCTCTCCTCTTTCTTTTCCTTTAAATACAGCACCATGGTTCATTCCAGCCATTTAGAGCCCTCGGTGATTCATAATTCAACTGGAAATTAGTAAAACGCAGCCCATTCTTGGAAATGAAATTTGGATTCAGATCCTCTTGTTTTGGAATACATGATTTTTTTTCTTTCATCTGTGACAGTTTTAAATGATGTCACTTCAAGGACACTCTCATTTCTCCCACAACATATTACACGAAACCCTTGCCTGTAAAACTGGCTCATTAGCCTGCAAAATTATACTGTACTGAATGGCTTTCGTTCAAGCTAGAAATGGGATTTTTAGTAGGCAATTTCTGTATTTTTATAAAGATAAAGCAACGTTTGATTGCCTCTTCCCAGCTGTTTTAGTTAGTGGTTATAAAGAAAAATTGGAAGGGAGTAGGGCGAGAAAGATAATATGGGGGAGGGTTTGAAAAAATGCTCTTAAAAAACAAATCTTAGATTAGGAAACTAAGGCAGAACTTTACAAAGCAACCGCGCCTGCAGCTCATCTGAGCTGCAATACTTTGTCCTCTAGGAGGAAAGTGACGGGGTGAGAGAAAGAGAAGAGGGAGAAAAGCGAAAGGCTGCTTCGTAGGCTGCTGCAGCCACCTCGAGCTGGATGAGGCGCTGGGAGTTACTGGAAGGAGTAGCTCTTCAGAGGTGGGGAGAGGGAGGGGGCAGCAGAGCGCCAGGGAGGAGGGACGCGGAGGCCACTGAGGGGTCAGCGGGGCCGCGGCGCCGGGCTGGGGGCCTCCAGGCGGCGCTGGCCGCGGGGCTAGGGCAAGAGCGCCGGGCCACCCGCGCCTCCTGCCGTCCGCGCTTGGGGGTGGGCCCCACGCCGCCGGAGGGATTGACTCGGAGATGGATCGAATTACACCATTTGCCGTGCCTCGATTTGTTTTGCTCCTGCTTCGTCCCGCTGCTGCTGCTGCTGCTGCTGCTGTTGCTGTTGCTGTTGCTGCTGACGTTGCTGCAAGGACCGGTGGTGGCGAGTTTCAGGATTATATCAAGGAAGCCAAGATCTAAAGAGACAGAAGGATATATATGTATATTTTGCATTTTTTCTTTTTTTTCTTGACCGTGACAAGCTTTATTTTTACCAGCCTGCCCCCATGAGGTAAGACCCTCGGGTAAAAAAATGTGCTAATGCTGTGCTCGCCTGGTTCAGATCGGACCTAGATCCTCGGAGCCTGAATCGAAGCCAGTGTGCGCGCGTGTGTGTGCGTTGTCACTGGAGAGTTGATTTCTTTTCTAACCAGCTTTCTCCGCCTGCCGTGCAAGGGACGCGCAGAGGCTGGAGAGGTTTGGCGGACCCGTCAAAACTGGCAGAGCTGGGAGCTTGGGGGAGGGGCATGGGGACTTGGAGGCACCCCTGCACTGTGCACCCCTTGGGGGTAAAAAGAGAAAGAAGGGGGCAAGTAAAAGTTTCTTGCCAGGCAGCGCCAGCTCCGCGCTGCCCTTACCTTATCAGGGGCAACCTAGGCTGCTACGGTACCGAGCACGGTGTCTCCAGCCAGCAAGGTAGCCGAGCCCCGGCCAAAGGAGCGGGCTGAGGGCTCAGCCACCCCCTTCCGCCCTCCCGCCCGCCCCGGAACCGGCGCTGGGACCGCTGGGGTCGGCAGCGCCGGGCCCGGCTAGGAGCGGACGGGCGACACCTCACCAGCGCCTAAAGAAGGGGCGTAGCACAGCCGCGGGGACTGGAGCAGCTCCCAAGCTAACGCCGGCTACCTGTCAGTGCGCCCCCGTTGTTGCGCCTAGTGGCGACGGGTGGGGGCTCGGGGTACTTGGTCACCCCCACCCTCGAAGCTCCAGCACGGGTTCCAGCCCGGAGGGCGGCCACTGCCCACCCTGCCTCTCCCCCTGCTGGCGGAGCGCGCAGCGGACGGGCTCTGGGGCTGGGGGCTGCCCGCCGCCCACCCCACCTCCCACCCGGCGCCCGGGTTTCTCCTCCCGGCCACTCTCCCCCGCAACTTTCCGTGCTTTGTTCTCCGCCTGGAAATGATTTACGGAAGCGTCTTGGACAGGGTCTCCTTCGGGCAGCAAGAGCCGGGCGCTGAAATGTGTTAGATTCTCATCTACCCATCAATTATGGATGGAAACAAATAAGGAAGAGTCAATTTTGCATGAGCCCTTTCTCCCGCGGCGAGAGGCGTCCAGCCGCCGGGAGGGAACCACCGCGCTCGTCGGCAGCCACTGGCCGGGGGATGGTGGGGAGGAAGGTAGGGAAACTTTTATTTCCAGTCTTGTCAGCGATTGTTTGTTCCTGGGCTGCAGACGGGTTTAACGCTTCCTTCGTCGTGTGTTACTCTTGGACTGAAATAAAAGGTCATAAAGGACTTAAAGGTGTGGATGAGAACTGGGTTTGAAAAATTTCTGCTAAATCGACTCTCGGGACCAATGCTGTCAGGTGCTTGTTTAAATCCTGAACTTGCGAAAAGCTAAATGTCACGGAGCTAAGGCGGAATGAAGTAGCGGAATTAATTACAGTGTTGGAGGAAGTCAGGGGAGAGCTCCCAGTTCGGAGGTGAGCAGTCAGTCGCCAAAGTTCTAACATCCCAGCCCTTCACCTCTCTTAGCTGGGTGATTTTCACACAGAAGGGACGGTGGATCGTTACTCTAGAGATATAGATTTTGTAAACAGTAATTGGACCTACGTCTACCTCTACAGGCGGCTACTTTCCCATAAAAAGAACGGTAGTGTTTCCGTTTTCTAAAGAAAATAAGTGTCTAGGGCAATTTTCCCAAGAACTTCCAGCCATTACGAATTTTAAGTCTGCAGTATCTACCTATATTTGGGGCAATAGAGTAGATTATTTTGTTTATTTCAAGGTTGAAGCCCTAGGGTAAAGTTGAATATTTTTCTAAATTGGATTGTCTCTGTCTCGCTAAATAGGAGAAATACTTAAAGAATCTTTACAAGGTCTCTTCCTGGTAGAACTGAGAAATCTTAGCTCATGGTGATGATTTTACTATCCTTGGTTTACACAATAGGTTTCGATGCCTGTTTATTCCTGTTGTTGAAAAACCCCCTAGGTCTCTTAGCTGTCTAAGTCGGGAAATTAAGTTGTGTGTAGTCATGTTTAATGTAGTGAGTGACAGGCATGTTCTGTCAGCCTGGCAAGTATTACACAAACGTTTACCCTGCCTTAGATAAATGGAAATTGCCAGATAAGCTCTGAGATTTGGGCCTATGTATATTACCATGAACTTAAACATCTGAAGATGTGCCATATAAAGTATAGCACAGCCATAGCTGGGTCTTTTTTTTTTAATTACTGTATGTGCTTTGATTTAGGTCTCTAGAATGTACTCTCAAAAACACAGTAACCCTCAGATTTCCAAAATGTGTTGTTTAGCAGGCCATTTCCCTCCATTGGCACATCTGATTAGATTAACAACCAACTACTGTTTCTTACTGGCTCCTGCAGAATATTGCTACCTGTCCCTCTTTCTACTAGAGGCCCTACATAGATAACCTTTTTTTGAAGCATGTTTCTATGATGTGGGACAGTGCACCGGGAATATTACGACTTCCCCACCACCAAACAGCTGGTTAACTTGAATTTGATTTAGATTTATGGGCATAGATTTCTGCCCTCTTTTTTTTTTTTTTTTGGTCATGTCCCCCCTGGTTTGATGGCTTTGAAAGATGGCTGTGACGTAAACCTATTAGTCCTTAGAGGGAGGGCCACTTCGAAATCCAGTGGACTTCATTCAGTTCACTGGCTGCTGGCTGCGCGGGAGAGATCTGTCCAGTTACTGCTGTGGGTAAGTGGGCCCCTGGATCCTGTACGGTGGTTCCTGCTGCTTGAAAGACACACAGGCAAGTAGGCAGGAATCAGAGCTTTGATTCACGAAGATGCCCATAATTTTTAAGGATTTACTGAAACTAGAGAAGTTCTTCACGTCTTGCTGCTCCATCATAATGAACCTTGGTAATTAGCTTAGTCATTGTTCTTGCCTGTGAATTTCACCTAGATACAGGGAGTGAAAAATGCATCTGAAATAGGGTCATTTTTCAGCCTTCTGATGCATTTTATGCAGAGTGAAGAGCCTGGCCGAATGCCTACCATTATTGGAGTAACCATAGGAGGTGAACTCCTTCCTTAGCATATTGCAGGGTAAAACATTACCTTTTATTTCAATTAGTAGACTTTAAACCTGCACATTCTAGATTCATTTCTAGAGGAAGCAAGAGGCACTTGGGGTACACCAACCACTCAGTATTTATCGAGTGTTTTCGTTCGCAAGAAGCTGTGCTAGTCAGCGTTCCAGCACCAGGTGAGGCAGACATGTTTCTGTATGTTAAATTTAAATCAGCAAGAAAAGAAGCAGAGATTGGCAAACATACCATTAGGCAAGAAATGTAAATATGCACCCTTTTCAGGAAGCATATTATTTTGTCCTAGAAATTTAAAAGCAAGCTTAATTATACCAAATGTTTACAGAGGTCCAGCCTTCCTGCTTAAACACTGATAGTCCAATGTAATATTAACGTGTAATTCACGTACCGAAAGTGTCATTAAAGTGGAAGGGCTCACTTTCCGTAGGTCACGTGAATGGAGACAGAGCGTTACAATATACCAAAGCCCGAGTCCTAGGTGGCCGCTTATTTTTGCGAACTTGCTGCCAACTTCCAGTTGGGGAAAAAAATGTGTTTTGATATATTCCCATGCCATGCGGAGAGAATAAAAATCATATCACTGTACTGAGCATATCATAATCTTGTTACTTGAGGTGGCAGTTGTCTGGCTGACTTCTCCTCAGACCCTGATGACGGCTGATAACTGAAGCTGCTTTCATTGGTCCCAACAGGAAAGCTGGGCAGCATTCTCCTTCGAAAAGCAACTGTGTACGTAACCAAGGGCGATCAAATCAGTGGTCCACATAGGTACCACATGAGGTGTACTTATTTCTCAAACTTCTCTTTTCTGTTAAGCTCCTGTTAACTCACCCAGATTAGCATTTTAACAACCCTGAAGTGAACTTCTGCCATTCTCTCTACTTGGACACAGTGTGTAGATCATCCATCATCCTGTCCTTGGCTACAACAGGCTGCTGGCTCCATCACCATTTGGAGCTACACAGAATCCATCCGACTGTGAACAGCACAGCTGGCTACAGCAATTTTTTCTTCCACACCACTGGCAGCATTGTCTGGCTGTGGTAACTAAAGTTAACACCCAGAACGGGAAGTTTCCATTGTTTGGCAACCGGGGCCTGGGCCCCTCGTCCAGTCCTGGGGGCACACCTGCAGAAACGCTGGCTTGCAGTGGTGTGTCCCACTTAAAAAGAGCCGTGTCCCAACCTTACACGACCCACTGGAAGGCCTCCTTAGGCCTGATACGATTAAACCACCGGAATTACAGAATTAGAAGGAGCCATTCAGACACCACTGAATCCTAGACCTTCAGAATCCACTCTGTCTGAAAAGAGGAAGAAAAAATGAAGTATCCTTTAGCTTGTGATCCCAAAAGGCTGGAAACAGAAAAAAGACCCGGTCTGGTTCTCTGGAGAACTAAACAGGTTGCTGTTCTGTCCCTTTTCACAAGGAACATGTGCTGTGCCTGAATCCGAGACCCATATCCAAGAGTGCCCCGTGCTTTCTACCGCTTTTTTCCCTTCTTTTTACTCAGAGAGATCTGCTACAGCAGTCATTGCTTATTAAAGCAAGAGTGATGTGAACTAGGTGGGTCTATTTGTTAAGGGATGTTGCCAAGCTTAAAAAAAAATAAAACTGGTATAATTAGAAGTATCGCCTTTGGACTTTGATGTAGGAAGAGGCATTCAATGCACTCCGTGTTCTGGAGGGAGACAACCTTTTTGCTTCTTGTCCTAATAGTTACTGATGAAGCCAGCCACAAAACATCTGGGGTGCTCGTGTGCGGACTACAGAAAGAAACTGATGCTTTTCCTTCCACCTTCTGAGTCCTTCTAGCTAGGCTAATAATCAAATTAACAGAGATAGATTAACAGGAGAAAAATCAAATTCAGTACATGCGCATGGGTGTTTCACACAGGCATGAAAATTCCGAAGACAGTGAGGCCACCTTGGGTGTGTAAGACATTTGTGGACGAAGGCTAAATGGGTAGAGTGGGGCATTAGATTTCAAAAATGAGGATGAGCGATTTCCAGGTAGTCGTCGAGGAAGAGCAGAGCACACTTGGCAGTTAAATTCTTGCTAGGCAACCCAGTAGTTATCCAGCTGACAGGCCCCTGCCTGAAAAGCCCTCTTATTTACCATACTTAATTCAAATTAGGGTTAGGCCAACAGCCTAAAGTCTCCTTCCTGAAGCAGGTTTATCTGTCTGAATCTCAGGGCAGGAAGGGGGAAGGGTCAGAATTCTGAGTCTTTCGTTTCCTAATAAACAGGTTGAAATCAGCATCCAGAAAGGCTGCTTCAGGGTGGCAAAACTGTGGTTCCCTTCAGTGTGGTGATACTTCTGATGATAAAGAGAAAGAGGAGAAAACGCAGCCGCTTATTGTTGGTCGGCGTACAAAATTCTAGGCACCATCCACGATGTTTATCTTCATTATATCATCTTACTCCCAAACAACTGCCTCAGGTAGTTTCTAGATCCGTCACTGCCTGACCAGAAAAGACACTCAGGCCCCTGAGAAGTCAGGTTGTTTTCCTAAGGTCACATGGCAGAAGGGGTGTGAGGCAGGCTTTGAACTAGGTCTGTGCTGAGGTGTTTCCAGGAACAATGGCGTTCTGCAGTTTTTTGAGTGCCCGATAGTTCTGACATTTGTTTAAAAAAAAAAAAAGAGTTAGATTCTGAGGGAAAATTTTCTGCTGCATAAAATGATAAGTACAGATTGGGTATGCGCTTAAATGTGAATCATTCTCTGAACTAAATAGTAACATTGTGCTCTTCTTTCCTTTTATTCCTGGTGGCCAAATAATTGTGACACGCTCTTCTTTTCGAGTGTCCTGGAACAGTTACCTTCTCCTGCCATTCTTCTGCGTGTTAGACTTTCCTGTCCAAAATCACAGTGGCAGGGGACAAATGGCAGAATCCATCACTCTCCACCAAAAAATGCTCCCGCATCAGGGTGCGATTGACATTCATTTCCCCAATCTTGGCAGGTAAAGATCCATTCTGTATTCTTGTCCCATTTCCCAGGCGTATTTATGGGCCCCATCAGCAGAGACGGTGAGAGCTGCAGCTGTTCAGGCATTAGTGATGCCAGAAGGGAGAGGGTAGCACTGAAGTTTGCGTAGGTATTGTATTGTAATATACAGTTTTCTTAGTTAGGACTGATTGTGAGAGGATCCTTTCACTTCGATGAGTCATCAGACACACCATTAAAAAACTGGTACTTTTGCATCAGCATGTTGCTGTTCTCTTTTATTCAGTACTCCTGTGGGAGGGAAGAAAAACAAATACACATTACTACTGTAATAATGCTGAAACTTCAGGTTTTCCAACATATATTTTTGGGAAGGAAATATGGGTTTTTAAAAGTTCAATCTGTTGTTGGTGCATGTATAATCAGGCCTCAAGATGATCTGAATTACTTAGCCTGTTATGGGAGTCTGTATTTAAAAATAAAGTCTGGAGTTTCTGCTCAGCTGAGGGACTGGCACGTACGAACCGGAGCAGATGAAGCTCTTTGAGAAAATGCCACTTCCACTCTCAGGTGCCGGCTGTCGGCAGAGCAGGGGACTCGGACTCCCCCTGCGTCTGCGTTGGCGTGGGCCTTGCGTGCCATTCTAAGGGTCTCAGGGAGCTCTTGGGTCTGCAGAATTGTCTACAGGTACCAGTAAGTCCCCAGACCTCTCCTGGGTGATTGGTGGATGGAGTGAATACATTTGTAGAGCTGCAGAAGGAGGAAATAAAGAACGCCGTCGTTTTTGCGGTATCAGCGAAGAATGTTTCTGTTTTTGCCATTGCTGGGGTGACCATTTGTTCATCCAGCTCACTTTTCCCCAGTGTCTGTGCTTCACAGGTTGGTGCCAGGGTGGGGAGGGGGTTCAGAGAGGAGCATGACACAGTTCCAGAGCTCTGGGGTCTTATCGAGTGGTATCTGGAAAAGACGAGGTCAACAAAGCCAAAATAAAAGGGCAAGTGTTTTCAGTGTTGGGAAACATACACGCAGACCTATGGAAACTGAGAGGAGTGAGAGGTTATTTCTGGCGAGGGTGGTCAGAGAAGGCTTTGTGGAGCCACTGATATTTGAGCTGGTCCTTGAACTAGGTAGGATTTGGACAGGTGGACAGTGAGGGGCAGTCGGGGAGGTGGGGAGAAGGAGGGCATTCCAGGCATAGAGAACAGCTTAGGCAGAGGCCCTGGGGTGGGGCTGGGGGTCTAGATCAGTTGTCCACGTTGGAGTCCTAACCTAGGACAGGCTTGCATTTCAGGTGTGAAGAGGCAGTTTGTACGGCAATGCACAAATATTTATTGTCCCTGGTCTACTGTACTTAGCCATTTAGCAGATGGCCCTGCTGCTTAAGCCATCAGAATAAATGGGATGGATCTTGTGATGATTCAGCAGATTGCTCCTTGATCAGAACTGAACCCCCCCTCCCCCACGTCAACTGCCAAATGGCTTGATGTCACACATGAACGTTGCGGAGGAGGGGATGGCATGATTTGCCTCAAATTTCCCGGGAAGGTGGCTTCTCCCACAGTGTTGTTTAGCAGCCCCAGCCCAGAAGGTTGCTGCCTCGTAGGCTTCATCCTTTTTTTTTTGTTTGTTTAACATGAAAGGATTCTAGACATAGATTCTATAAAGAAGAGTAAATTGCATACATAGAATTTTTGGTGGTGGGAGCAGGGACTGTGGAGGTAGGAAGTAGAAGAGAGGGTAGATAGATAGACACTGTTGAAACTGAGAAAATGGTAAGGAGCTGGCCTCTAGGTGCTCATAGCCTGCAGCCCCAAAGGCCCGACTGCCTGTTCCCCTTTAAGTTAACAGAGCAAGTGACGCATCATAGACGAGCAGCAAATATTTCAGTCAGTGTTCACTGAGTCTGACTTTTTAATACGTTGCAGTTAGAGCCTATGGTGGCTGGTACACTGTGCAAGAAATGGGGTTGGAGCTCTTGACTGTCTTTTGGTAATAGGAAACAAGCAGTAAATGACTTGGAAAGTTACTAATCCTTCCTGTTTGGAAACCTTTGAGAGTCCCTGGGGGTTCAGCACCCCTTTCTGGGTCTGAGCTCTCAAGATAAACATGTCCCCCATCAATGGCTCCCCAAGACCCCACTGTCCGAACGCCCTCCTCTTCTCCCTCCCTCCATGCGCATTTCTACTCCAAGCTGCTGCGCTGTTTGGGTCTGGGGGCTGTTTTCAAGCCATTGACCCCTTGAGTTAACATAAACTGTAATTGACCAGTGGTTAAGTGTAATAGTGGACTTGATAAGCTTTGTGGAAGGAAAGACTGGAAGTTCTGTCTAGTGTAAGCATGCTTATTAGAACACATAATAAGGAAATAGAATGAAAACCTTTACATTAGGGAGTGATTAAGGCAATTGCTCTGCCAAGAATTGCTCCAGTGGTTTAATTTTCCTTGGTATATTTAAGTCTTTTGCAAGTTAACAGTTACATGACAGACAGAGTCTGAAGTCCGAAGAATCACTGCCAATGAAAGATCAATCAGAAATTATAAAATAGGTCAATGGGGAAAAGGATTAAGCCTACACAAATTCGGTATCAGAACCTTTCAGGAATATTCCGGTGATGTAAAGCAGAGAACCTGTTGAGTCTAGTAATTAGTCTGGCTCCCACCCAGTTACTTTTTGAAGTGAAGGGCATGCTGCCCCCTCCTCCCCCTCATAGAGCACAGTTGCCTTCCAGACAGGACCTAAAATAACCTGGCCTGGCTCAGCTCAACTAATAATAACAGCTAGTGCTTACTGTGTGCTTACTGGCGCTCACCGTGTGCTATGGCACTGTGCCTAGAACTTTAAATATGTTACCTAATTTCATCCTCACGCTGCCTCTGAGAGCGTAGGACTGATAACTAAGAGGTAGCACTTATTGACTATGTGTCTGATACTCATTAAGTGTATATATTAAATTACTCGAGCTCTGGCTGCTGTGGCTCAGTGGATGGAGTGCTGTCCTATGAACCAAAGGGTGGAGGGTTCGATTCCCAGTCAGGGCACATGCTTGGATTGTGGGCCGGGCTCCGAGTAGGGAGTGTGTGAGAGACAACCACATAATGATGCTTTTCTCCTTCTCTTTCTCTCTCCCTTCCTCTCCATCTAAAAATAAATAAATAAAATCTTTTAAGAAATATATTATTTGATCAGCCTTCTGTGAGGTGGATGCTGTTATTAATAACATCACACAGCAGGAAACCGAGGGATGGGAGACTTATGTGATTTCTCCAGGTCGAACAGCGAATGAGTAGTGAAACCAAGGGCTTGGATTCATAAGAAGCAGCACATTAGGGGGGTTGAGCACGTAAACTCACGTCCAGCCCTGAAGCCAGCTTTTTGTGGCGTGAGTACTGGCTGTGTGACTGCTAAGCTGTGTGATCTTCAGCAAATTACATAATATCTCTGAGCTTCAGTTTCACCACATAAAAGGTGGATGATGAGGGGTAGTACCCACTGGTAGGGTTGTTGTGAGATAAATGAATTACTGTTGGACAGCGCGTGGAGTAGTGCTTGGCGTGCAGGGAGTGCTGTGTATATCTCAGCGTCTATTCAAGAACAGTGAACGCAGTCGGGCTCCAGAGCCCACGGGCTTGCCCCGACACTGCGCCACTTTTTCACCCGTGGGTGTATCATATGTCTTTAACTGATGCGTCTACCTTGAAGCCAGGTTCACAACCAAGCTACCTTCTGCCCCCTGCCTACTACACTTGGCACAGATTCAGCCTGATTGAAAAGGAGAATTTGGCAGGAGGAGTCCAGTGGCCCAGAGATTTACCCCAGACTTGGACACCTAGGTGCCTGCCTACCCCTGACCCAGACTTCAGCTGTTTCAGACTCACGACGTCAGAAAATCAGGCTGTCACTGTTGGTTGTGTCGTGGGACAAACGTAGATGATCGGCATGGGTTCTCTGCTGGTGGCCCTCTGGGCTGAGAAAAGCCTGGATAACACTGGAAATTCAGGCACACTCCTGGACCATCCTTGCCATCACCTACATCTTTGATTTCTACCAGTGGTCCTCAAACTTTAAATGTCATCAGAATCCCTTAGGGTTGGAATACAAATTCTCAGGGCCCCAGCACCAGTGGGTCTAGGACGGGCCCAGGAGTCTGCATCATTAACAAACCCCACAAATGTCTTGTGCCCCATTTTGTCCCTGGACCACACTTTGAGAAACGATGGTCGAGTGCAGCCAGAGCGCAGATTCCCATCCAGGCAAGGAGTCACTGGACTTCAAGGCTATTGTTGTAGGCTACTAGGTAGGAGAGCTGAAGCCTTCTGCCTGCAGCACACGGAGAAGGCTTAGGGGCTGAAGGCTTCCTGCCTGACTCACGAAAGAGCAAAGAAGTAATAAAATCTGCTCAAAGCTAAAGAGGCTTTTCTTTTTCTAGTTTGCAAAGGAGCTTTACAGTGAGCAGAGACTAAGAAAGAAAAAGGGCGCTCACTTATTTCTGCTGACTGGCCTATATCATTTCATAAATGGAGTCGTGGGCCAGTATTCACAGCAACATTTTTGATTTAATGATAAACTGAGATAAGGGTAATCAAACTTCATGCTTCAGGGCATAAGGTGATTGCCTGCTGCGGTCAGGATGGAGTTTTTTCTCTTGTGTTTTGACTAGATGCATTAGAGAGAGTGCTTCGGCTGTGTTTGGAGAAACCCGGCCTCCGGGCCCTGGCAGAAAACTCCCCGAGGTAAATTCATTTGGGAAACGGTCTCATGTGTGATGCACGACCCCGTCGTCAGTTTTGCTTTCACATGAAGATTCCCCGTTCTGTGCGTATTTCTGGAAGCCACACGACGAGGTTGGAAGCCTACAGTGTTTACAGCGAGGTGACCTAGATCCCTACTTTGGCTAGCAGCGGACTCCGGGTGCCCCAGGAAAGCACTTTCCCCTCATCTGTGGACTCACAGGGATAATGAGCATCAAATAATACAGAAGAGGGGAAATTGCTTTGTAAAAACCACCCAAGTACTGCTCAAAATGTAAGGTATTGTTATGGTACAACAAATGACACTTACGGAATCACCATTCATTATAATCAGCAATATGCAAATCCCTACTCTATATGATGATATCATATGCATAATGACAATGAACAGTTATTGAGTCTTAGCCTCTGCCAAGCACTGAAGTGTTTTAGTTACATTTTCTTACGTAATCCTTGTATCAGCCCTTTGGGGCACATATGTTTTTTTACTGTTTTATAGACAAAGACACAGATGTTCAAGGAGCATCAGTTTACTTTTGCTGTAGTAACAACTTCCCACAAACTGGGAGGCCTAAAACAACACAAATGTCATACCTTATAGTTCTGGAGGTCAGAAGGCCCCTAGGAGTTTCACTGGGATAAAGTCAAGGCTGTTCCTTGTGGAGACTCAAGGGGAGAACCCATGTCCTTGCCTTTCCCAGCTTCTAGGAGCTGCCTTTATTTCTCCATGTGCGGCCCCTTCCTCTACCGTCAGCCACAGTCGGCTGTGCCCTACTCCAACTCTGCTTTCGTAGTCATGCCTCCTCCGACTCGTGCCTCCCTGTGGTGACAGTGGGCCCACACAGATCATCGGAGACCATTTTCCTACTTTAAGATCCTTTATTTAATCACATATGTGAAGCCCCTCTTGCTGTTTAAAGCAGCATATTGACAGGTCAGGAATTAGGGCACAGACATCTTCGGGGAGGGACAGAGACATTGTTCCGTCTGCCACAGTGAAGTCCGTTGCTGAGAACACACAGTGATGGAGGCAGGATTCGTGCCCACGCCTGTCTGACTTCAAAGCCCATAATCTCAACCACTTACTATAAACCTCCTCGATGCAATCAGTGGAAGAAACAATAAACATACAGCACATGAGTGGTGAGGAGGGCCTTGTTACTTTTAGAATAATCAATTGGGGGCTTTTAAATATAATCATACAGTAGTAACAGCACAAAAAATGAGCCTTACTGATATTCATGCCCTACTTTGTACAGAGCATACTATGTAGAGTCATTTCTTTCTTGTGAGCATGAATATTATTAGTTAACTGACTTTACAGGGTCTCTAAACCCAGTTGTCTTTTGTGAGGCAAGTGAATAAAGGAGCCTTTTGGGGACCAGGGAACCATTTGGGAAGACCGTAGGGAAGGTGTTCTAATGGAGCCACCCGTTTGGCAAAGATTGGTTGACAAAAAGTGATGATGGTAAGCCAGTCATCCTTTGCTGGCTCTGGCATTGCCTCTGGCGTCGCTGGTCTCTTGGCCAGCTGGGTGGGGTTCCGCAGGTAAAACTACCCCACCCCATTCACTGAAAGCCAGGACCCTCTCCAGCTCATGGGACTTGATGTCCTCAGAGGTCAGCGAGCAAATCAGAAACCTGTGAAGTTCTACCAGGTCTCCAAAGAACTGTAAAAATGTTATTAGAGATCTCTTTCTCCCTCATTTATTTACTTTCCCTTCCTTTCCCTCTCCCCACCCCCCTCCTCTTTGCTATACACTTAGCTGATATCTAAAGCTTAATGTAATTATAGAGTTCAAAGTGTGCACCCGTCACTGAGGAGGCCGACAGTCTGAACGAGGAAGAAGAGGCCAGAGCAGGGAGCGGAAACCCAGTCTGGCTCAGCCACTAGCCAGCCAGGTACCTGCGGACAAGGCGCTGGCCTGGCCAGCCTTAGTTCTCTCAGTAGAGCAAAGTGAGGGGGGATGGGCAGCAGAGCGGGTTTGGATGATCCCCACGGTTCATTTTAGTAGTAAGATTCCTTAATGCTATATCTATTTTCGTATTTTCATTACCTAGGTAGTAGGGTTAAATCTAATGGTGATTTAAAAACTATGAATCCACTTCACATATGCACATCGAGCCAGCTATCTGTAAAGAGAGACAGACAAAAAGTAATCTAACTTCTCAAATTTATTATTGCCATTTACATTTTACAACACTTTGCCCTTTTCTTTCGGGATCACTTAAACTTCATTGCCGCTAATGTAGTTTTTAGACTCAATTTTCAGACATACACGGATAATATTTTCAGTGAGCAGTAATTGCACCTCATTCAGCTCCTGGGTTGATACACTACCAATGCCCAATTCTCCCGTAATTTTCAGTGACACCCGTGAAGAGCCGTCCCCCCCTGAACACGTGTGTAGGGCAGACAGGGCAACTGAGTTTCAGAGTAGAAAGCCAAACCCAGCTGCTTGGTTGCGAGTGCTGAAGCTTGTGTTGTAGAAATCTGGGGGGCCACATCCAAAGTCGGGGGAGAAAGCAGACCTGGAGCGATGAGCAGGTTCTTCTGCGGGAAAGGGAGAGTGCATGGTTGTAACCTCCACACAGAAATTTGCCACCTTTGATCCAGAATTTTCTTTAGAGACACATATCACCCTTAAAACACTTACTCATTAATGGTCTTGATGATAAGTATTTAATGAGGATGTTATCTGGCACAGCGTCTCGGCTAACCGCAGGACAGAGGTTT
>PVKM010014683.1:7923-28812 GCA_004027735.1 Carollia perspicillata | reverse complement strand
CACTTTGAAATATTTTCTGTAGAAGGGCTTTATAACCTGTGATATCTGGTGATCAGAATGATTTTGCGTAGAGCACTGCAACTATCATATATTTATGTATTATACACCAAGTAAAATTTTTACTGTAAAATTGATTGAACTTGTTCTTCCCAGGTGTAGTAACAGGATTAGTCGGGATTAAGATAGGATTAGTACCTGTCGTAGCCCTGAATTAATTGAATTGTGTCAGAAATACTATTGTTGGGTGGGTACATTCTATGTAATTAATACCATACTGCGCTTGAAGGTTGGTCAGGACTATACCTGATATTTAATCCTAAACAAATCTTGCTAGGTATATTTTCCAACTAGGACATAAAAGATGCATCCTAATTTGGGTTTGTCAAACTATGATAACCCCTTAAAATTAAAAAATAAAAATTTTTAAAAGATTGTATTTATTTATTTTGTGAGAGAGGGGACGGGAGGGAGGAAGAGAGGGAGAGAAACACTGATGTGTAGTCGCCTCTCTCACGACCACCCCCGGTCGGGGGACCTGGCCCGCAGCCCAGGACGCATGTGCCCCACTGGTAATTGGACCGACGACCCTTTGGTTCTCAGGCCAGCACTTCAGTCCACTAAGCCACACCAGCCAAAGCTAAAAATAAAATTTTTAATTATAATAATATGTTTTTGTAGAAATTAGAAAATACAGATAAGGAAAAAAAAGAAAGCTGGGCATTTATAATCTTACTAGCCTAGGTAACTACCATAATACTTTGATATATGTTTCTCCAGACAATTTTTTGTTACATATATACAAAATATATATAGATAAGTTAGACTTTTTCCTCTCTTTAGGTACTTTGCTTCTCCCTGGAATAATTTTCTCTCAAAAAGGTGCTTGTTTTGTCTCATTATTTAGGACTCAGTGTAAATGTCAGCTCCCAAAGAGAGCTTCCCCAGCATCTAGTAACCTACTGGTAACTATGTCTTGTACAACTAGACTGTAAAGTCCAAGAAGTAGGGATCATGTCTGTCTTAGTAATACCATATTCCTAGTGCCCAGAAGCGTCCTTGGTACATAGTAGGTACTAAATAAAAGTTTGAATGAATGAATGTTCAATCATAAAAAATAGAGTAAGATGATATATGTGTTGGATACTCTGGAAAGAAAGGTAAGATATCTGTATCTGTACATCTGTCTATACACATTTGCACATCAGACTTTAGATTGCTTACAGTCTAGAGGAAAGGTGGAAAACTTAATGAATAGTACCGCTGAATGTAGTTAAGTGCTGTGATGGAAAGGAACAGTAATAAGGAAGCACATAGTAGGAACAGCAGTCCAAATTGGGAGAAGAGTTACTAAGAGGCTTTCTGCAGAAATAATAATGTAAGCATTTTGTAACCATGTAATTGGTCAGTTCTTATCATCTGTAGTATACTTTATTGGTGGTTGAGTAGTATTTTATCATAAGTAAGTACCAGAGTTTAACTAATATCCTATTATTAGACATTTAGGGAATTCCCTAAATAACTGTCATGGCTATTTTTATGTCTCTTCAGGTATTTCCTTAGGTAATTTTTACTTGGGAGTGGAATTTTGGGGTCTGAGAATGACAAATATTTTCAAATCTTTGGGTGCATACTTATTCTAGAGGGTGCCAAATTGCCCTTCATGAGAGTTGTGCCAGTTTATACTTGCAGCAACAGTACATGAGAATGCCAATTTTTTTTTGGCCAATTTGGTAGGCAAAATGGTGTCTTACAGCTCGATTTCCCTTTGTTTGATTCACCTGTATGTATCATAATAATGTGTAGATTGACAGCAAGATATGATGAGCTTCAATGTACATTGTACAGTGATTACTGAACAGATACACCATTCTGTATGGCATATGTGAAATCCATTACTCCTGTATTTCCTTCAGTTTTTTGATTGCCGGTCATACTAAGTTATATCTGACCTTTGCCTTATTTACTCTTTAGCACAATCTCCAGGTGAGAATATTACTGTACTTTAAGATTTTTGTCTCATGCATTCTATAAACGTGTAATGGGAAATGCATAGCAACTGAGAGTAGGCGTTTTGATTTGAGATCAAGTACCTTAAGAAGCTTGCGTGTTGACACTGGTCCTAGCAACTAACCTCTTTTTAATTATTGTGGCCAGAAACACCAGATGAAAATGGTAAAACCCAGAGAGCCGATGATTTTGTCTTGAAGAAAATAAAGAAGAAAAAGAAAAAGAAACACCGAGAAGATATGCGAGGAAGACGCCTTAA
Source organism: Carollia perspicillata (assembly GCA_004027735.1). Classification (NCBI taxonomy): domain Eukaryota; kingdom Metazoa; phylum Chordata; class Mammalia; order Chiroptera; family Phyllostomidae; genus Carollia; species Carollia perspicillata. The sequence goes on along the minus strand of PVKM010014683.1, from coordinate 26,546 downwards.
AATGTACAATAAGGAAGTACAAACTGTCTGTGCTGGCCTGACGCGCATCAGTAAGGAAATCCTCACCCAAGGGCAAGTGAATAGCACTTCGGGAGTCAGCAAGGAGTCCTTCAGGTACCTGAAGGATGAACAGCTGTGCCGATTAAACGTGGGCATGCAAGAATATCGGGTACCCCAGGGAGTGCAGACACCTTTTATGACTCACCAGGAGCATTCTATCCGCAGAAATTTCTTAAAAACAGGTACTAAATTTAGCAACTTTATCCATGAGGAACAGCAGTCCAATGGTGGGGCACTCGTCCTTCACGCTTACATGGATGAACTCTCATTTTTGTCTCCAGTGGAGATGGAGAGATTTTCTGAGGAGTTTCTTGCTTTGACATTCAGTGAAAACGAGAAAAATGCTGCTTACTATGCTTTAGCAATAGTGCACGGAGCGGCCGCTTACCTCCCGGACTTCTTGGACTATTTCGCTTTTAATTTCCCCAACACTCCAGTGAAAATGGAAATTCTGGGCAAGAAAGATATCGAAACAACCACCATTTCAAATTTTCACACTCAGGTAAGGTGAAATCATTGTTCAATTATTTAGTAAGTCTAGCTGCGGTGTCTCAGCAGTACTAACCTCATTCTGTCCCAGAGCACACACCAGCATCCTGTCGGTAACAGTTCGTTCTGGTAAATGTGGTTCGAATTGTTTATTTCTCGAACTGAAAAACCTCGACTGCTGAATTGGGATTAGGCTTATTGCTTGCTTGGTCTAAGAAATGCTCTACACATGTTATACGTGATTACACGTCTTTATGGAAAACCAGCTGGAAAACGAAGCCATTCTTTCACGGGTCTGGTAATGTTAGTATGGAAGGTGTGATTTAGATCTGGTAGCCTCAAGGTAACTTCAGTAAACTTGACCTTTCTTGTCCTGAGAAAACACGTGAGGGCAGTGGCCTATTTATTTGCCAGGTTTTTGCTGTTTTTTTTCCCCCCAGTAACTTGTTGGCAGTCTATCCCAGAAACATACCTCCTTTACGTGACGTGGAAGTGTCAGTAGGAAGACCGCCGTAGCCGCTGCTCCTTCGCCTGCGCACTGCCGTGGGCGAAGACGTTTTCCGAAGCCTTGCTTGGGCAGCTAGGCTTAAGTCAGCAGGGAAGCCTCTCCTTCCTAGCCAGTGGTCTTTAACCGGACGTTTTTTTTCAGTGAAGTTATTTTAGGGCATAAGATGAAGTTGATAATACGTCCTGTTTTTTTTCTTGCTTGTTTTTATCATAAGGATTATAAACATGAATGGGCAGCTATAAGTGTGTGTTACCAATATAAATTCTACACAGGTTTAGTGGAAAACATTGCACTCTTTAGAGACTTATGATTACGTAACCTGGTTTTTTCAGGTTACGTGATACTTTGCTGCCATTCTTTTCTTTAAGATTTTTTTAAAAAAGTCAATAGACTGTTGCGTCATAAGACTCTCAGCTGTCTGCGTTACAGTGGTTTCAAGCCACTTTGATTTGAAACCTCCTCTAACTTACACCTTTTTAGTAAATCTTACCATTCTTGCCTCCAGTGAGGGGAGTGTCCAGTTTAGACTTACGAGCTTCAGAATCTCTCTAATTGAAGTTCTCTCTGCAGTAGAGAGAGCAGGAGCAGCCAGTCTGGAGAGGTCGCAAGATGGGGCTGCCCAAGACGTTGGAACACGCTGTGCAATACAGGGCTTCGTCTTGGATTTTGGCCTTGTTACCACAATCAGGTACCGAAGTGCTGACTTTTGTAGTAGATTTTGTTTTTTTCTTTTTCCTTTTTTTTTTTTAAGGAGTTTTGCCCCTTGAAGGTTAAGGAATCCTATTTTTACCAGTATTGCAGAAGGACCTGAAAATAGTTCCGATGCAGTCCATGGTCCCCATAAGTCCCCCTTTAACAAAGAAAGATATTGCTGAGAGCAGCAGTAACGTGCTCTGTCACTTTTTTGGTTTAGAAATATGCAGCACATCTTCTCTTCCGATTGATTGCTAGACCAGCAGGCATACCTGAGAAATAAGCCAGAAACTTGGGGGAGAAAAATGTTGGTTTTGTGAAGGTGACTTTTCAACTTTAACGTTAGTCTCCAGGGGATCAAGATGTGTAGATATCTCTTCTTGGCCTTTCAGCGAAGATCAAGTGAACGTAGTTAGAGCCAATAGCTCTAAATAATTCCCTGCTGATTTTTGTCCTCCAGTTAATTTTTTTAAACGGAGCTGAAATTTCACTGACTGTACCAACAACTTACCTTGAGATTTACTATGACACTTACAAAATAGCCACTTTTTAAGATCATATCAGATTAGTTTTAAATTAGATATCATTAAACACTTCAGCCACATGAGAATATTGAAGACTGTTGAATAAGTCTCATGCCGTAGTGATCTTGGCACTTAATTTCATTTCTGAATTTTGAGTCATTGGGGAGAAGTGTGAGGAGGGTGTGGAAGAGGAGGTTGGTGTAGCCCATGAAACTTTGGCACATGCTGGGATGGAAGCTAAGACAGTAGTTTGCATTTATTTAGTACTTCGTGGTTTACCAAAATGCTTTCACATTCATAGCTGAATATTTTAAACACAACCCATGTGGTAGGTAAACAGTTTTATCTGTTTTCCATCAAAGAAACTGAGGCTTGGAGGTGTTCATTGTTATCCAAGCTCCTGTAGCCTTGAAGTTCTGTTAAGTCAAAAATGAATGGAAGTAAGTTTTTATTACCTTAGGGACATAGTTATTGGAAGTTATAATTTAATTATGTAACCATGGTAATTATTCATGAGTGTATTTCAAGATCGTTCAGCAAACACTTACTGAGAACCTACCACGTACTGCACATTCTGTTCCTACAAGGACTGACCGATGCGCCAGGTCTCGTGGAGGAGATGAGTGGACCAGCGGCTACCACGCAGCCTGACAAGCAGTAGCATCGAGTACGCACAGGGAAAACGGCTGTGAGTGGGGGCACGGTGTGTGGTGTCCCCTAACTCAGACTCACGGTCATTCGAAAAGGCATTTCAAAGCACGTGATGCTTGAATAGAGTCTGGGAAGATTAGTACTTAGCTTAATAAGGGCATTAAAAGAAAAGCCTATGCAAACACACAGGCGTTCAAGAATGTGGCATTTCAGGAAGCTGCAGATAATGGCTTGATATGGCAAGGACACGTGCCCACTTAAGGAGTAGTGAGAGTGGAGACCAGAGAAATAGACAAAATTAAGATTGTGAAGAGCTTTATATGCTGTGCTAAAAAGGAAAAATTAGTACTTTTTCTTAAAGGTTATGGGGAATTGTTGGTGCATTTTAATGGGGCCGTGTTAATCAAGTTATATTTGCAAAGATTACACAGTAGTGTGGAGGATGGGCCTGAGGAGGAAAATAAGATCTGAAGCAAGAAGACTGGTTAGGTTACTATGGTAACCAGACAGAAATGATTCGTGTCCAAACTGATACTGATGCTAGAGAGGAAGGAATGAAATTTGAGAAATAACTAGAAGACGGGATTATCCGCACTTGGTGAGGGAGAAGGGTAGGGGCGTTTTGGACAATTGGCTGGTGGTGGTGCTGATCACAAAGTCAATTCAGGGGTGCGAAAGCCGGTTTTGGGGCAGAAGCTGTTGGTGAGTTGTGTTTGAGATATTTTGTGTTGGGGGTACCTGTGAAGACTGTGGTTAGCCATGTCTGTTAGGCATTTAAACATATGGATCTAAGATGGGGACACATGGCCTGGCTGGAGATGCAGAAGTTGAATCCCTTAGCACGTTGGTGATCCTGGCTACAGCATTAGAATTGCAAAGGGCGAAAGCAGAGAATGGAATCCTGCGATGCACCCACATGTCTGTACGAGGAACAAGGGAAGAGATCAAAAGGAAAGGTAGAGGAAGTTTCGGAAGCAAGTTTTCTAACTTTTATGAATGATGGAGTGACTAAGTATTATATCCATATGAGGGGCTGAGTAAGATAGGGATGGGTAAAACGCTCCGTTGCTCATTTGGGAATTGGATTGGAAACATCATCAAGAGCAGCACTTTACAAACCGTGGCTGTCTCAGTATTGTGAAGGACGCTTTCTTCTTTGGAAGCTTGCTACTGAAATGTGCTCTGTGCGTGAATTGGGCATCAGCCGGGAGCTTGCTAGAAATGAGTACTCCCAGACCCCAATGAGATCTTCTCAGTCATAATCTGCATTTTAACAGCATCCCCAGGTAATGCATGTGCACGTGAGGGTATAGAAACACGGCTTTAGAACTCACCTCTGTTAGCTGGGGGAAGTAAAATGTAATTTGTTTTGTGCAAGAAAACTTCTAGCTTCTGTTATTTTTATATTTTTAAACTATTGTAGTTGCAAAGCTAGGATGCACATATACGTGATTTTTTCTTTGCATATTCTATAAAACTTAAATATTCTAACACCAAAGGAGGTAAGTTCCTGCTAAACCTTAATGGAAGCTCCAGGCTGTTCCTCAAATTTGATGACTTAACTCTCAGCAGTTGAAGCAAGGATAACTTTGTCAAGTTTGAGTTTTTACTCTAAAGGACCACTGGATGTTATTTTTATAATTCTGTAGGATTATTCAGGTTCAGTTGGTTTTAAATAGCCATTGACCAAATAGCAATTTTGACCAAACCATTTAAGCGTTTGTGGAATCTTTTGGTCATTAGGGAAAAATTAATGTTCACTTGGAAATGTATTCTTCTCTAATATATATAAATATATATGTAGTTTTAGGAATAAGTATAATTTGATTTTTTTTTTTGCTTGGATATTATATCCTGCAATTATTGGTGCTAAAAACCTTTTTTTCCAGCCCTCCCTCGAGGGCATGCTTATTGACTTTAGAGAGAGGGGAAGGGAGGGAGGGAGAGGGAGAGGGAGAGGAACATCGATGTGAGAAACACATCGCTGCCATCAGTTGCCTCTTGTCTGTGCCCCAGTCTGGGCCCAAACCTCCAACCTAGGTGTGTGCCCTGATGGGGAATCAGACCTGTGACCTTTCAGTTTAGAGGATGATGCTACAGCCAACTGAGCCACCCTGGCCAGGGCAAAAACTTTTTTAATGGATTTAAACTTTGAAGTGTTCTACAATAAGTATGCAATATTTGGCTCCCCTCCTTACAAAAAACTTAATGGCAGCTGATAGACTGATTAAAAATTCAAATATTCGTCTAGTCATCTTATGGACTCACAGGATTTTAGAGTGGGGGGGACCATTTCCTGGCCTTTTATAGAGGAGGAAGGTCACATTTTGGCTGTGACCTTTTCCAAGGTTAAAGAGTGGCGGTTCTTCAAAGAGGAATTGTTTTTTTCCTGTTTTTTTCTAAGTGGTGTTGAATCCCGTAGGCGAGGTTTTAGCAAATTTTAATGTGCATGCAAAATGCAGATTGTGACTCCGTATGTCTCTGTTGGAGCTTTATAGTCTGTATTTCTAATGAGCTCCCCGATGCTGCTGAGGTTGCTGGTCCACACACCAGCAAGGCTGTAGGTCTTAAATTCTGTGCATGAGCTGCAAACAAGCAACAAAAAAACACTGAAAATACAGTGAAGTTAAATGGGGAGTGGATTGAAATATCACTGAGACTGCTTTCACCTCAGAGCAGCCGAGTCTGTTGAGAGGCGCGTGTGGAGGAAAGGTGTGCACCCGTATGTGCTGGGAGCTCGGGAAGAAGGGCAGAGAGCGAATCTGCTACAGTAGGGCTTTTTCTCTTCACCTGGCAGGTGTGTGTATTTTAAGTTGTGCTTTTTTTTTAAGTTTCTTTGTGTGTGTGTGTGTGTGTGTGTAAAATATTGAAGTCTTTTTACCAAGGATCATACCTCTTGAACGTTATTGAGAAGTTCTTACAAATGTTACTTTTATTATTACAACATGATAATGCCTCCTGTTCCAGAGAAAATCCACACATGCTATTTCTTCATTTATTGTGCATTGTGGCAAGGCCTAACATGGGTTTATTCGGTGCTTACCATGTTTGATTACTATTGTTAACATTTTGTAGTGAATTGGTAGTACCAGCACAACTAGTAGGGTGCTTTGTAGTTTGGTGGTAACTAAGAGAAACTCTTAAGGAACTACCCATCAATGTGTTATATAAAAGAAGAAGTATTTTAAGACGCTGGTTTTGTGAAATAGCGTAAAATGATACCTTTGGTTCTTTTTTCCTGTCATTCTAAGTACAGCGTATAATCTCCCTTTGACTCAGGCTGCTTATGACTCAGGCTGCTTATTCACTGGACGTTTTCAACCTCAAATGCCTTCCTATTGTTCATAGGTCATGAGATTAGGTGAAGACTGCTGGGTATCTTTTTCCTCTCTGTTTTTTAAACAATCAGCTTAAATAGGTTTCTCCTTGAAACGTGAGTTCTGTGAGATAATTATCCCCTCTCCCCCACAGGGTTTTCCGTATAGTGTATTTCTAGCTGAGTGCTAAGTTTTGTTTTTAATATTTTTAAAAATCCTCACCCAAGGATATGTGCCCTTGCAGGAAGTTGAACCTGCAGCCCTTTGGTGTACAGGATGGTGCTCCAGCTGAGGCACCCGGCCTGGGCAACAATTCTTTCTTTAGAGCCATTGTAGGTTCACAGCAAAATTGGGCAGAAGACGCCGAGCTGTCTCAAATACCCCTCGCCCCCACCTATGCATAGCCTTCCCTGGTGTCCGCATGCCCTCGGAGCGGTCCGTTGACTGCGATCAGCGGTCCCCTGCTGACACACCATGTCACCCGAAGTCCAGGGTTCGTGTTAGCACTCACTCTTGATGTTGCGCAATCTGTGGGGTTTGACTTACATGCGTCTGTCGTGGCAGGAGACAGTGTTCTCACTGCCCTAAAAATCCTCTGTGTTCTGCCTCTTTGTCCCTTTCCTCCCTCCCCAGCCCGTGCCAAACACTGACCTTTTTACTGCCTCCATAGTTACACCTTTTCCAGAATGTCACATCGTTGGGATCACGTACAGGGTGGGCAAAAGTAGGTTTACAGTCGTGAGTATGCAAAGCACAGTTTGCTCTCGTATTCTTATTTATTAGTTATTGTATCATTTTCCATACGAACAACTAAAAACCTACTTTTGCCCCACCCTGTAGTATGTACCCTTTTCAGACTGGCTTCTTTCACTTAATGATACACATGTTAGGGTTCCTCCATATCTTTTCCTGGCTTAATAGCTCTTTTCTTTTTAGCACCAAATAATACTCCAGTGTGCGGATGCAGCACAGTCGACCCGCGTACCTACTGGAGGGCATCTCGAGTGGCATCCGGGTTTTGGCAATTATGAATAAAGCTGCTATCTCCTAAATTTTTAACTGACTTATTAAAAGTTGTATGTTTTGGGAAGCACAGTTGATCTTACTTAACTCTCAGCAGTTGATACAAGATAACTTTTTAAAGTTGAGTTTCTTGTCTAAAGGGCTATGTACATATTGACAGAGAGCAATGTGTATAGTACTCAAATATAATTGTTTTAACTTTGTAAATATCATAAATATATTACATTTTTTGAATGCATGCAAAGCTAGGTAGTACTTTCTTAGAGGTATTTCCCCCCTTGATGTCACAGCCCTCTTCTCCCCGTTTTTCCTTCAGATTTTACTGAAGGTGAGATTTTCCCTGGTTGGCATGACTGTCTGCTGTTTCCATGGCAGTGTTAGTTTTTCTTTCCTTCAGTCTCTACTTGCCTTCTTCCAGTTCTCCTGACACCTGCTTCTTCCTTCGCTGTGCCCCCAGGACATACTCTTCAGGAGGTGGCAGAACCCAGTTTGTTCTTTGCTTTTGAATGCTATTTCCAGGCCAGAGTTTCTCAGACTTGCCAGAGCCTAAGAATAATCTGGGCTTGTTAGTTTCAAACACATAATAGAATCTTAGGTTTCTCTCATGGAAATTCTGATTCAGTAGGTTGGAGTGAGGCCTGAGATAGATAACTCAAGTAATTCAATTCCTATGATCAGGCAGGTTTAAGAAACACCATTTAAAACTGCATACCATCTACTACTATTATATCTGATTCCTTTATTTGACCTGCAGATACCATTTTCTTAGAATTTCATAGAATTGTAAATCCAGGGGTCTTGGAGATAATCCTGTCTAAACTCTACATAGTGCAAATGTTTTTAAACATCAGTTTTGCGTTATTTTTCAGGAGCTTGTCTCTGTGAGGTTTCATAAGGCTTCCAGTAGGCCCTCAACATTGTCTGGGAAGTTTAATTCTTTTCTTAGGTCAGCTTGCTTTCCTGCCCTTCATGATGACTATTCTAACTTTGTAGACATCTTTTCTGCATTCCCTCCTGTTACAATGAAGAAGGTATCCCACCTCCTCCTGAAAAGCTAATCCTTCTGTGTTCTGGATTTCATCCCTTGCCTTGTTTAGGGTTTTTTTTTTTTTTTAATTGTTACAAAATATACATAACACCATTTACTATTTAACTGTTTTAGGTCTCTAATTCACTGGCATGCAGCACATTCACAGTGTTGTACAATCGTCACCAGTGTCCATTTCTAGAACGTTTTCATTTTCCCAAACAGAAACTCTGTACCCATTAGCTTAAGGTCTTCACTCTTCCTCTACCCCTCTAATCCCTCCTTTACGTGTAAAGTGCAAATTATATTAAATGAATTCCTGCTTTATATTTGTCCTTATTTTAAATAAAAGAATAAGCTTTTTCTTTCTCCCCAGAAGTAAATTCTTATTCTGACTGTGGTTTATCATTTCAGTGTATCTTCTAACATTTTGCTGTGCATGTGTGAATAGAGAAGTAATCTATATATTTTGTGTGATTTAATACTTCTCTGAGTAATATGTTGCCTGTATCATTTTGCAGATTGCTTTGGTTCAACATTGCTTTTGAGAATTATGTTGATACATGTAACCCTAGTTGGTTCATTCATTTTAACCACTGTATTTGGTATTTTGTTGCATGACTATGTCACAATTTATTTATTCTCCTATGAGACGTGTAGGGTGCTTACTGTTTTGTAACATCATGCCGCAGCGAGAGTCTGTGTGGAGAGAGGCCTGTCCTGGCTGACGTGTCTGTGCGTATCCCGTGTACCCTGGGCGTCGTTTGCCTTTCCTCCTGTCCTGGGACTCCGTGACTATTCTGTTGCCTGTATTCAGCGAGACCTCGTGTGTCTAAAGGTCTTTCTGCGGTTACACTTGATCGGTACTGTAGGTAGGGTAGGTACTTCAGGAACTCTAGGTTGAAGATCGTTTCTCTCCAGGTATGTGGAGGCCGTACTCCAATGTCTTTATCCAAGCTTCTCATGTTGCTGTTGGGAAACCCAGTGTTGTCGTGAGTCCCAGTGCTTTATTCAGTGCTTTGTTTCATTCTCTGGGAGCTTACAAAGTCTCTGCTGCATAATTTCAAAAACTGAGGTTAATATGCCTTGAGATGTGTCTTTTGTTGTGGTTTTAAATTTATTATAAAATATTTCATACACACAAAGTGGAATAAAGAATAATGACAACAGCTACCTATGTTTTTGCTGCTTGGTCCCAGAAATAAAACATCAGGGCCACCCGAATTCCCATGATTTTCTTAAATCTCATTGGTGTGGGCCTTTTTATATTCACTCTGATGGGCAGTAGTCCTTTTCAATAAGGAAATGCATATCCTTCTGTTACAGAACAGACCCAGGGGTGGGGGGAAGGTGAATGATACCCTCTTACTGAATGGACCCACCCTTGTGCTCTGGGGGTCCCCACCCTGTGCTAGGTTCGCCTTGCCCGCCGCCAGGGAAAGATGTCTCTCAATGCCAGAGGTTGGGGAAAAGGAAAGGGATTACTTATGCAAAGAGTTATGCAAACTTAAGAGTAATGACTTCATGTCTTCATTGAGATCCCAAAGTCCTTAGAATACCCACAAACACACAGTCCTTCCTTCCACCCCTGCCCAGTCTGGGGTACCGTATCTCAGGAAAAGAAATAGAAGTCCTGGTTCTCCTCTGCCCAAGCTGTGTGGTCCCAAAAAGACGCCGCACGGCTGCCGCACCCGGGTCTCAGGCGCCTCCTGAGAGAGGAGTCCAGAGACAGAGCCAAGAAGATGCAGGCATTTGATACATAAAAATGACAGCTTCTCAGATCACTGGTGGCAGAGAGAACGTAGTGTTTTGGACATCAGGGTACCTGTGTAGAGTGACATCTTGGCATCCAGTGCTATCAAGTGGAGTCAGAGACTGAAATGTAGAAAATGGAGACATAAACGTAATAGAAGAAAAGTGGAAGAATTCTCGTAACTTTGCAGTGGGTAGGGTCTTTTATAATTATGACCAAAACGAAACAAAGCAAAATAAAAATCACTGGAAACAAAGTCAAAAGGCAAATTTTGAAAAATTATTGACAAGTCCTAAGGTGTACCTGACAGAAGATGAAACCTTCCTAAACTATAGAGCTCTAGAAAATAGGGCCACTCGCACCCCAGTGTGAAAATGAGCAAGCATTGGGGGTGCCCAGTGCGCAGGAAAAGAAATGCAGATGGCCCTTTAATCCCCCATCCGGAAAGATACCCAACTTCATTCCTAAGAAAGCGAAGTTAAAACTGGTAAGGTGCCAGTTTTTACTTACCAAATTAGTAGAGGTCCAGAAGTTTCTATTAATGAAGTTGTGGGGCAAATACGTACTTTAAAACTTTTTTTTAATTTTTCATTGTTTTCGATTACAGTTTACATTCAGTATTATTCTGTGTTAGTTTCGGGTGTAGCATAGTGGTTAGACAATACATACTTGACAGAGTGTTCCCCTGATATTTCCAGCACCCGCCTGGCACCATTCACGGTAGTTACAATACTATCGACCGTGTTCCCTATGCTGTACGTCACGTCCCCGTGACTGTCTGGTAACTGTCAGCCTGCACTTCTCAGCGCCTTCTCCCTTTTCACCCAGTCACCCAACTTGCTGGCAGCCACCAGGCTGTCCTCTGTGTCTGTGAGTCTGCTTCTGTTTTGTTTGCTGAGCACACAGATTCTCACACCGCCCGTGGGAATGAACGTTATTTATACAGCCTGTTGAGGGTTGCTCAGCGTTTGCATCTTAAAAATTCTCCCTGGGTCCTTCATCCCCCTCCAGTGACCAGCTTCCTCCTTTTGCCCAGCCAGCTTCCCTAAGGGCTTGCTGCCTGCATGTGTCGGCCCGTTTCCTCGTCCCTGCTCAGCCCACACTGGTCTGGTGCCCGCACTGTCTGGTCTCCGCCCTCCTAGTTCACTCTCCAGTGGGCATCCTGCCTTCCTCTTCCCGGGGGGCTCAGGGGGCTATGGGGGTGGGGTGGGGTGGGGGAGGGCTCGGCAGCATTCCAACCAGCGCTTCCGGAAGTGTAGAAGTGTTTTCTCACTTTGCATTTGTGATGACGCTGTGTTCTCTTAGTTTTCTTGTTCACCTCTCTGAGCACTGGACAACTCCTTTGCATTCTTTTTCGTCAGCTTTTCTTCCCCTTTTGTGATTTTCTAAATCGGAGTTTCCCAAGACCCCTCCTGTTTGAACTTTATATTTTCTCCCATCAAGTCTCTTTTAAGACTGAAGTTTCAATTCACTAGGATTTGTATCCTCAGTCTAGAGCGCTTCTGATTTCAGCCGCGGCTCCCTTCCTGACATACCCACTTGGTGTATCAAGGGTACTTTGTGTTCCTGTTGCTGTTGTAACCAGCTGCTGTACACACAGTGCCTTAAAACAATGCACGTTTAGTCTCTTGCTGTTCTGTAAGCTCTGAAGGAGGATGGTGTGTTTCTGTTTTGCCTTTTTTAGCTTCTGGAGGCCATTTCTTCCTGGTTTGGCTCCCATCCCCGCTTCCATCCTCACATTGCCTCCTCCTCTCTAATCAGGTCTCCCTCTACCCCCTTCTTACAGGCACGCAGGTGATCGCATTGAGGGCCCACCTGGGTGACCTAGGGTCATCTCCCTGTCCCCAAAGCCTTAATGTATTCACAGCTGCAAAGTACTTTTGCCATACGAGGTGACATGCACAGGCCCCAGAGATTAGTACCTGTATATCTCGGGGAGCCATTACTCGGCCTACCACACCTCCAGGTTCATCCCGTCTGAAACTGAAGATACCACCTGTCCCCAGACCTCATCCTCCTCCAGTGCAAAGGCTGGTTTCTTACCTGGTTGCAGAGCTGGGACCTGGCAGACGTCCTTGATGTCCCTTTCTCTTTTCTGTCACATCTAGTCTTTCTCCGAGTCCTGACTATTTTATCTCCTGGGTATTTTTAAATCCTTATTTTTCTTTATTTTTTAATCGGATCATCGCTATTAGCTTAGTCCATATTTTTTTTATTGAGAATATTACAGAAGCCTTCTAATTGGTCTCCTCTCCTTCAGTGCCCCTCTGAGAAAATGAAACAAAAACAAACAAAAACCCCGAACTTCTCTCCCCTAAAAACTAAAGGCAAATCTGATAATTTTCCTTTTACAACTTTAGACCCTTGAGTGTCCTTGAAACTTGCTCTACAGATTTTTGCTCAGTGTTGCTTTGAGAAACACCCTGCAGTCGTAGATCAGGGTCCTGTGTTCTCTTTCACAGCACCTTACACATTCCGTTCTGAAGACTTGTCACCGCTCGTAAGGAAATGTTTAGGTTAGTGTCTGCCTCTCACTACTAGATTAAGTTTCCAGGAGCCAAGAATGTGTCTAGTTTGCTATATCTGTGTTTAGGACAGTGTCTGGCATACACTAGACAGTAAACTTTTGTTAAAATAACGATAAAGCCCCGGCCAGTGTGGCTCCGTTTGTTGGAGCATCGTCCTGTAAACCGAAAGGTCACGGGTTGGATTCCCTGTCTGGGCACGTACTGCACCTAGGTGGTGGGTCTGGTCCTCCGTCTGGGCTCATGTGAGAGGCAACGCATCAGTGTTTCCCTTTCACATTGATGTTTCTCTCTCTCTCTCTCTCTCTCTCTTTCTCCCTCTTTCTCCCTCCCTTTTCTCTCTATGAAGTGAGTAAGCATGTCCTCGGGTGAGGATTAAAAAAAAAACTTGCCCTGGCTGGTGTGGCTTCATGTATTGAGTGCAGGCCTGTGAACCAAAGGGTCGCCTGTTCGCTTCCCTGTCAGGGCACTTGCCTGGGTTGCAGGCCAGGTCCCCAGAAGGGGGGCGTGAGAGAGGCAACCACACATTGATGTTTCTCTCCCTCTCTTCGAATAAATAAATAAAATCTTTGAAAAAACCCAACAAAACCAGAAGCAAACCAAGTGATTAAGGCTTTCCTATAGTTTCTATTCTCTATTTAAATATGTGTAAGTCTACTCCTCTGTGATAAACCTCCGAGTATTTGAAAATTCTTGTGTCCTCACTTTAGTCTTTTCAAGCTAAATACTTTAGAATTACTTTTAATTTCTTTACTCTTTCTCCAATTTGTATGGTTTTCAAGTCACCATCATCTTAATTGCTCTCTTTGGGGTGTGCTCTAGTTAGAGAACTTTTTTAGCCCAGAGCACGGAGATAATCCAGATGTACCTGGACGACACAGAGCATTGCCCTTAAGTACACAGTACACCAGCTGGAGGCTAACCCACCGCAATACAGAGGTCATCTCACAGACGTGGCTAGAACAAAGTAGAAGTTTGTGGAGCGTGAAGTCCACAGGTCTTCTGTGAGGCCATCCAGTATTCTGCTTTCCTTCTGTCTTTAAGTTTTGCCATTTCCTTTGGTGTTGTCATATGCACGGTTGAACCTGGCCCTGGAAAGAGGAAGTGGAGAGCAGGCCGCTTACTTATTAAGACATACTCTGGAAATTGCATATGTAACTTACGCCAACATCTCATCCATTGGCCGGAACCTAGCCCCAGGCCACATTCAGCTGCCCAGGAGCCCAGCCCAGCAGGAGCCTAGCCTGGCGCTAGTTCCAGGAAGCGCTGTCACTGAAAACAGGGGCGGTAGATCAAACACTGGGGGGTGATCCTCAGTTTGCTTGATTGGCATTGGTGCCTCACAGTTGGTGCCTGTCGAATTTCTGGTAATACATGCTGTCCATCTTCTAACTGTGCTGTTAATTATTGAAATGCAGCACAGACATTAGCATTTATTTAAAAAGTTTACTCATGTGATAGGCACTCTTAATCAGCTTTATTACTACCACTACTTTTTCTTTTAACTAGAGTTTAATAGCGATGACTTCATTTCTAGTCTCAGCAGACATAAATTTAACAGTTTCCCCTTTTCAGGTTGACTTTCTTTCTCTTTGCAAATAGGAAAGGATACTTCAAATTTATGTTCGTCACGCAGTAGTTATCCTAGGTGTTTGCATCTTAAGTTGTTTTCAAGTTCAGTGCTGTTGAATGAAGTGGTATTTAAATGAGGAAAACTCGGAGTACTGTGATATAAAAATATTAATTCAGTCTCCCTTCGTGTGTAAAATTTAATGTGAACTCCTTCAAATTAATGTTGCGTTAGGAGTTGCATAATCTGAAAGCTAGCAGACCCAGTGAACTGAAAACTACCAGATGGCAGTGTACTTCGGGGTTGGTCTTGAGTTACTTGAGCTTTAAGTTTTGATAAGTCTTTAATTTTTTTTTCTCCCATAAGATGCCACTTTTATGCATAATTTGAAAGCCTTTTTTGGTGAAGGAACTTCTGATAATTGGGAGTAGCTGGAGGTTTTTGGGTGAGACTGGTATTTCTTACTGCATGTGAAAGCGTTCAGTTTATAGAACTGGTATGGAGGGTAGAGTCTGCCTTGATCATTTTCGGGTGCTTGGCTGAGGAAAGTTAGACTAATGCTCAGAAAAGCCCCTTTCCTTCCTCTTCCTTATGCTCTGCCCCCTGTCCACCCTCTTTCCCAGTCCACCTCCCTGGCTTTTCACAGCACGCTGGCCGCACAGAAGGATGGAAGGTAGCTAATGCAAGCATATGCAAGGTAATTGTGGCCAGGGCTTTTACTGCTGCATAAAGGTCATCTAGGGTTACCTTGGGAGAAAGTTCTGTAAGGAATTTTTTAAAATCCCTGCTGTTTGAGAATCAGATCTAAGACCCTTTTTCGGTGTGTGCGTATATGGGGGCAGCGATGTTAAATTGTCTGTGGAAAGTAACTGGGTTGGTTCTGAGAGTGCTGCTGAAGAGCTAATAGGAAAGACTCATGTAAGAAACACTAGACGGTCATTCATGCTCTCTGTTGAGGCAAAAGAGGTGGCATTTAAGAAAATTGCCCTGGCTGATGTGGCTTTGTGGATTGAACACCTGCCAGCAAGCTGAAGGGTCGGTCACAGGTTCACTTCTCGGTCAGGGCACATGCCTGGGTTTCGGACCAGGTCCCTGGTTGGGGGCGCACGCACGATAGGCAACTAACTGATCATTGATGTATCTCTTCCACACTGATGTTTCTTTCCTTCTTTTTCTTCCTCCCTTTCCCTATAAATAACATCTTTTTAAAAACATAATAGCAATTGATTTTGTCTTGAATGTTCAATAGAGACCCGCCTTATAAAAAGGTATACATTAGGGTTTTCAATTTAATCTCCATCTTAACTAAGGTCAAAATGCTAGGTTACTGATTCAAGGTGGAAATCCTGGTTAGTCAGCATTTTTAGTCTAGTCATCTGTATACACAGGATCTATCTCTACCCTTTAGACTCATTCTGCCATTGGAGGTGGGCCCTGGCTGGTGTAGCTCAGTCGGTTGGAATGTTGTCTTGTGTACCAAAAGGTCACGCGTGGGTTGGATTCCTGGTCAGGGTACATACTGAAGGTTGCAGGTTCAGTCCCCAGTTGGGGCACGTATGAGAAGGCAACCAGTTGATGTTTCTCTCTAACCTTGATGTCTCTCTTTCATACCCTGTCCCTCTCCCCCTCCCCACCTCCTTCTCTAAAAGCAATGGGGAAAAAACGTCCTCGGGTGAGGAAATAACTAACCAAATAAATAAATATGAGGTAGGAGTTTAAGAACATCCATGAAATGACTCAAGGAATAATACCAGATTGTACTGATATTGGTAGATTCCATATGAATGCTAGGATTCTTCAAGGGACAGATTTTGCGTGGAACATGCCCTCAGTTCACTAGAGAGTGGATACAGAGAAAATGCATGTGCGCTTGCCGGTAACATTAGACTTCAGAAAAGGGAAAGATCACAAAATGTGACTGGGAAGGCTTCCAGAAGAACAGAATTCTCGAACCGATCTTTGAAAGATAGATAAGATATGGTTTGACAGCAAAGAAGACTCTCCAAGTAGGGCAGTTTCAAGAGTCAAGTCGTTGCAGGTAGAAATAACTCGGGCATGAGTTGGACAGGGAAAAAGACGAGCCTGACCAGGGCAGAGAGCCTTAGGTGGAGGCGATGGGAGCCGGGCTGGTGCCAGTCAGCCTGGCGTCTGGCCCGATGGCAAGGGCTCTCTAATTAGGGAGGACAAAGTGAGCACGGTCTGCCCTGCCCACGGTATTTCTTTACTGACTTTTTCCTAAGTAAAGATCACTTGAAAGTGTTTACAGAGTTCAACAGTTATTATTCTCAGAGAAGCGTGAGTAAATCTTAATGTCTTCAGTATTTCTTTGAGATGTTGGGACCACAGACTAACTCGCACCTTGGAGTTTCTGTTCATGGAACATATACCAGTGTATTCGTCAGTGTGCTTGGGTGCTTTTCTGTAACTGTTGGCTTTGTCCAAGGTGCTGATTGTTGAGTTCTTAGTATGTAGAAGAAATAGCAACATTGGAAACAATACCCTGCTCTCACTGTTTTATTGTACGATGGTGTCTTCAGCCCTGTCTCCCCTCTCTCGTGTGTGTCTCAGGTCAGCAGGACGTACTGCTGCGGCACCTACCGGGCGGGCCCTATGCGGCAGATAAGTCTCGTTGGCGCGGTCGATGAAGAAGTTGGTGATTATTTCCCAGAGTTCCTCGATATGTTAGAAGAATCACCATTTCTGAAAGTGAGTGTCAATTCATAGTATTAAAGTTCCAATCATTACTTAAGCGGACACTTTTCATTAAAAATGATTAAGTTAATTTTGTCTGGTTAAAATGAAATTTTTTTTAATTTAAATTATTTTACTGTTGTTCAATTGGTTAAAGTGAAATTTTACCCACTGTTTTGAAGAGAATTGTTTACTGCAAAATATTTAACCTGTTTTCTATGTATATGTAAATCACTGTCAAATATATTTATTTACTTCTACACGAACATGAAATAAGCTTCTTAGAGAGCTCTTCTGGGTGGGGAGTTCACTTGTAAATGGTCTAAGCGTGTTTGTGACGCGCCTTCTCCGGCCCGCAGATGACGCTGCCCTGGGGCACACTCTCCAGCCTGCACCTCCAGTGCAGGTCCCAGAGCGACGACGGGCCGATCATGTGGGTGCGGCCGGGAGAGCAGATGATCCCCACGGCAGACATGCCAAAGTCCCCCTTCAAGAGACGACGGTAAGCCGTTATTTCCCTCCAAGAGCACGGTTGAAAGTCAGTTGCTTAGGAAAATGACTGAGACCTGAGCACAGTTTGAACATCGTTTGTCTGGATTGTGTGAAGAGCTGTTTCACTGAGTCTGCCCGTGGTCAGTTCCCTAGTCCGGTTCACACATCGCGCAGTCATCAGAGTGGGGCATCCTGCTAAAAACACTTAATAATTTTTACTACTTGTCTTAAAAAGTGGGTCCTAACTGCCTGCAGGACAAAAGTCCAGACTCCTTTGTGTGGTTGACACAGACCCTCCACAATCTGGTCTCAGCAGCACCTCTGCAGAAGACCCGACCACACAGTTCCGTTTCCCTCATGGCCTTCACAGCTCTGAACTTGCGCTCTGTCCTGTTTTCTTGGAATGGCTTCCCTTCGCCCATCTTCCTCTCTGCCTGCCAAACTCTTACTAGATTTTCAGACCTCTACTTAGATGTCACTGTACTTGTGAAGCTTTTCTTTGTTCCTTTACCTAATTGTTTCCCTCTCTCGGTTTACATGTTCTTGTTTTTTTTACTAAGTTTTCAGGTCTTTAAGGACAGGGACTATGTTTTATTCTCGGTCTTTATGACATCACAGGTGATGAGGGTTTGCTGAATGAAAACAATAATGTATTCTCCATAATAATTCATATTGGGCTAATATATTTTGCTTTTCAGGCACTTAAACAAATGTAGATTGATTCATTCTAGTACTATGAAAAATCTCATATAATGAGACTGAAAATGAGTATTTGCTTAGGCTACAAATAGCAACTCAAAATAAGTACCCAGAAGCAAGTAAGAATGGAATGGCCTAGACCTCACCTTCAAGCTCACTGGAGAATGATACCAGCATTAGGTATGGAATAACCTTCGGTACTTGAGAGAGCGCATGGAATGCTCTGTAAACACTGTGTGAATGCGAGGCGGTAGTGGGGTGAGACCTGGCAGTAAACCAAAACTACAGCAGCTTTCTCCCCCGTGACGACGGATGGAAATGACCACTGTGTGTTTCTGGATTCTTACAAACTTAAAAAAAATTAGCTGATAGAAAATAAAAAGAAGGCAAAAATACCCATAATCCCACCTATGTAGGCTTATTAACTTTTTGAATTTTAGTCCATATATGCTCATAAGACTTTTTAATTCAAACTGGTTCGTAAAATGTTATTCTGTGTATCAGGAAGTCCAGAGAGGTTGTTTCTTGGTACAGTATGGTCAGTGGCTCAGTGCTCCGTCTGAGAACCAGGTGTTTTCCTTTTTTCTGCTTCTGTCTGTCT
>PVKM010014682.1:0-28746 GCA_004027735.1 Carollia perspicillata | reverse complement strand
AAAGCCCCTTTTCCAATTTTGATAACCAGAGGAAATGTATAGTAAAAAAATTAAAATTAGCTGTAGTGTTAATATAAACTTTGTCTCTTTGGTAAGCTTTATTTAGAATTAATCTTGATCTTTCCTGAAGGAAAGAATGAATTTCTCCCCCCCCCAATATTTCACAGGTGATGAACAAAACACAGAGACTATGATAAAGAATCCTTTTTAAAAAATAAAGTGATTTGAATGATTAGAATTAAAATCTTGTAAAACCATGAAAGTTCTAGAAGAAAGCATGGATGGATTTATAATATTGAAGGTGGGAGGACCTTTCTGCTTCAAGCAGAACACAAATTCTAGAAGCCATAAAGGAAAAGAAAAGTGATAATTATGACTGCATTGAAGTTTCATACCTTGACTGTTTAAATACATGCCCACACAGCCCTGACTGGAGTGGATCAGGGAGTTGGGCCTTGTCACAGGTTCAATTCCCGGTCAGGGTACATGCCTGGGGTGTGGGCCAGGCCCCCTGGTTGGGGGCATGCACGAGGCAACTAATCAGTGTTTCTCTCCCACATCGATGTTTCTCTCCCTCCCTTCTCTAAAAAATAAATAGTCAAAATCTTCATTAAAAAAAGAGAAAACAATAAGAATTTGACTTTTAAAAATAACACACATATGCATAAACATGTACACATATGTATGTACACACATACGTACCTGTACTCATTTGGTGAACAGGTCAAATACAAAGGGAAAAAGATGTTTATACACATATTAAAGAAGGAGGGGTTTCTTATTTCGTCAAATGATGTGGACACTGGCCCACAGTGTCCATGGCTTTGTGGATGAGACGAGACAGATTCACGTGGACCACCGAAGTCCTGTGGAAGAAAAGGGACGGCTCAGCCCCTCTCTCAAGGGGAGAGCACGCTGACCCTTGCCTTGACAGGCTTTTATTGGCTTTCTAATAGTGCACATCAAAGGTTTCCATTCACTATGCTTAGGTCTGCTTTAGGTAATTACTTTTTACAGATAGCAATGGAAGGGACGTTACTGATTACTTCTCACATATTAAGAAGGAAACAATGTTGCAAATGCAAGGGAACAATAAGAGTAAGAGGTCTGGTTACACTTTAGTCCTTGGGAGAATCAGCACAGACTTCAGAAAGTTACTTTAAACATGTGCAGTAAGCATTTGCTGCCTCAACTCAGGGTGAGGGAGTTCTAGCAAGAGCGAGTCACAAAGCAGCCTGGGTACAATGCAGACCCGATTTTCCACTGGAGAACCGATCTGTGGGTTTGGCGTCCTCCATGCCACCACATGCTGATGGGCTTTCCCGTGGGGCTGAGCTACAGTTGCCGTTGCCAGGTAGATCGGTTCCCTACAGTCAAACTCTCCCACAAATTAATACTTGAATAACCCAGTTAAAACAACAGGTGAGCAATATAAGTCGCTCATGTAGAAATGCATAATTGGAAGGTGTTCCCCCTCTCGCAGTAGAAAAGCAATGGCTCTTTTACCTGTCAGGTTGCAAGCCCTTAGAAGTGGGATGGCGGCCAGGGTTGGGGAATTGGAGCAGCCTCCCCGCAGCCCACCTGGCAATGTTGGTCAAGTGCAGACTGCTGCACCCCAGCCTGCTCACAGAAGCTCGTCGTCCAGCACATCAAGCACTTAGAACAGTCCAAGTGTCCGGCTGGGAAAATGGTGGCACAGACATGTGATGGGACACTTACTCAGCTGTTGGCATGAGTGACATAGAAACTTTGCTAAAACATGGCAAATGGGGAAATAAACATGCAGAATAATACCTTTCTGGGCCAACTATTGTATCCTCACCACAGGCATTTAGTAGACTATTGGGAGGTAGACCTGGATGCAAGCTCTAAGCATGGCGATCACAGAGCATGTGCAGCAACTAGGAGCGCGGGCCCGAGAGCCAGACGCCTGGCACGTGACCTGGAATGGTGGGCTGGCCTTTGCCTCCACTTTCTTGCCTGTAAGATGGGGCTGGTGACGGCACTGGTCTAGTCAGGCTGTTCTGACAGGATCGTCATGAGAAATGCAAGTCTTCAGTGGCTGCAATCTCCTTATCAGCTAGATAAAACTGGACTGAGACTAGAACACTTGTAGCATGGCATGCACAGGGGAGGGTGTCCCACTCGCAGGGAGTGGCCGTGGTGTCTGGGAAAGAATGAATGGCTGGTGAATGAGGGCGTGAAGGACAAGAGAATGCCCAGTGTAGGTGTGCGCGGTGCAGAGAATTACAGTGGGGTGAAGAGTCAGCAAACGACGGATGACCACCTCAGGTTTGCAAGGCCTCTGAGTCGTTGACTTTGAGGCGGAGCTGTGAAGGACACAGCCGAGCCTGTCCGCTGTGGGGTGGGCTGCGCTGGCCCTATAGTTGGAGAGAGTATGGCCGGTCAGGGAGCAAAGGCTGGCGTAGGCCGCTTTGCAGGTGAGGGAGAGTGGAAGGTGCGGCTGGGTGAAGAAGTCTGGGCTCGCCTGAATGTCACTGGAGCTTTGGACATCTGATTGATGTTCCCAGCAGGTTGCTTTGGCCTCTGTGGAGCGTGAATGAGATAAGTTAGGAGGTTGTCACAGTTTGCAGGGAGATGATGGCGCCTAGGGAAGGGGTGCCCCGGTGCTGCACGGGGCCAGGCTGGGTTGGTACAGCACATCCTTGTGATGCGCTGAAGTGTGGGGCGAGCAGTTAGTTCAGTGGTCTGCTCCCGGTCAGGAATTTGAGGCAGACCCAGCCTACTTAATTTTGTTGCAGTGAGAACATTTCTGTTCCTGCCGGGCTGCAGACCCTGGTTTCTCACACTGGAAACCCAACTTCGTTAACCGATGTGGAGTCGTTCACAATGACTTTGCTGCTTTGCTGCAAGCCCAGCTCTGTTCTAATTCCCCTAAGTAATCACGCGCAACTTGAGATTTGGGTCCTGGGCTGCTATTTTAAGCCTGACTGCAGTGGCGAATTGTGTCCCAGTACTGTAGTCCCTCCTCATCTATTGGGGCTACATTCCAAGACCCTTTGTGGGTGCCGGAGAACACAGATAGCACCTAACCCTGTGTATGCTATATTTTTTCCTATACACACAGATCTTTTTACTTAAAGGAAGCACTTTACGGCCTCTCTTTGGCATATCTGAACTGCCGGCATCACTACTCTTGTGCTTTGAGGCCGTGATTGAGTAAAATAAGGGCTACTTGAAACAAGCCCTGAAATACTGAGACAGTGGATCTGATAACCAGGACAGCTGCTAAGTGTCTGACAGGCAGCACATACAGTGTGGGGACACTAACAAAGGGGTGCTTCGCCCACCGGGCGGGGCAGAGAAGGCCAGTGTGAGATTTCGTAATGTTCCTCAAAACAGTGCGCAGTTTGAAACGTATGAATTGTTTTTTCTTGGAATTTTCCATGTCATATTTTCGGTAACTGACTGTGGTCACTGAGACGCGTAAAGCAAAACCACTGGGCGGGGCGGGGGCACCAAAGTCGGTTTTGTGTCCTGCAGTGAGGACTTTTAAACCAGAGCTTTGGACTGAATGGTTTGCAAATATGGTGGAGAGCTAAGTTTAAGAGAATAGGTATATTATTGTAAATGCTACAAATATATAATAGTGCCTTTCTTGTGGAAGTCTTTCGTCTGAGATCTTAATAATATATTTGAGATCTGCATTGCACAGTGATTTTCAACGGGCATGTCACGCGAGTCTGCGAGACATGCAGCCTGACTGTGTAGGAGCACTGACTGCTTTCCCTTGGGTTGTTGAATAAAAATGTGACAACAGCCAACACCATAGCTGTCCAATATGAATGAATCAAAATTATACCCATTTTTTTTTTGGTCGGACTGGCAAAAAAAATAATGTATTTTGGTGTGATGGAGGATTTTAGTAATTAGTTTTTGTGTGCCATGAGATAAAAAGGTTGATCTCTGGAATAACATATTATACAAAGAGCTTGGTACAGAATCCTTTTCTTTATGACTTAAATAAAAGACATAAATGAAATTCAGAGCTCTGGCTCGGCATAAGGAAACACTTTGCTGAAGGTCACTGGAGCTCTTTAGTTATACTCCTGATGGTGAGTCTGCAGTGTAATATGACAGGGTCACTGTTGCCTTAGAAGAATTTCAAATGGGGCTTAATCCTGAGAAGGAATTTTATTATCTGTCATTTACTGAGATATACAAGTTGCCAGTCAAGTGTCATTATATCCTGTAAGGTATATTTGCTCCAGAGTATTCATTGGAAAAATAATCCAGCTTCTGTATTCGATTTAAATAAAAATTTCTGAGATTAATGTGATTGATAGGTTTTATGTCAGTATTTGGACATAAAAATGTATGTGAGTTGGGTCATTTATTTTACAACATCTTAAACAAACAAAAAGAGTGAAGATAATTTTATTGGGTTTTAGAGAATTATGTTTGGAGGTGAAATAACATGTCTTTTTTTCTTCTTCTTTCCTAGCATTTTCATGGAGATACTACGAATACTGGCTTTGATTGGTCAGATTCTTTTTTCGCTAGCTGCTGTTTTTCTGTTATGTCTCGTTATAAAGACTTATCTCATAGGACCATATTATCGAAAGCTGCATTTGGAAAGCAAAGGGAACAAAGAAATCCTTATCTTAGGAATCTCTGCTTTCATCTTTTTAATGTTAACGGTAATTCTCAAAATATCTGTTATTATATAATCTGACTTATAATCTATTCAGTGAAAGCTTGTGATCAGTTCTTTCTCTTTATATTTTAATAATAGTTAAAATATTTAAACACTTACTTGTATTTTTTGTTTTATGCCCAGTTATGATGCATTAATATTAATACTAGTTAAACCTGTTTGTTTCAATTCACACTCCTAAGCACTTCACTAAAATGGTATTTGTGCCGCATTAAGACACAATCTACGGTGGGAACGAAACACCACCCGTGTCAAACCATGTTACTCTGTCTTAAACTTTCAAATGGCTGTGGGGTAGTCCATTGTGTATTTCACAATGGACCCTCTCTGTTGTTAGCTGTTAGGATTTGTTTCCATTTAGGGCTGTTATAAATAAAGCTGCTAAACACATTTTCATACGTGTTCTCTGATGGACATGTGACTTCAGTTTGGATGAGTATATACCTGGGAGTGAGGTCGCTGGGTCAGAGGCTGTGCACGTGTTTCACCTCAGTAGTTTTCCACGCTCGCTTCCCCCAAGCACTTATCCCGGTTCATGCCCTCACCAGTGTTTATAAGGATTCGCTTTCTCTGTATTCTCCCCGACACTTGTGTTGTCTGTCTTTGTAATTTTAACCATTCTGCCAGGTGGTAGTCGTATCTGGTTGGTGTGTTGATTTTATTTCCCTGGTGACTGGTAGTGTGAGTGCCTTGCTGTGTGCTTGTTAGCCAGGTGGACAGCCTCCTTAGGGACATGCTTGTTAAAGTCTTGAGGTGATTTTCCTATTTGGCTGGTTGTTTTCTTACTCATTTCTAGGAGTTTTTCTGGCAAATTTTTTGTTAGATTTTTTTTTTTTACTGGATTAAAGTGCACATTTCAGTGGCTTTCAGCATATTCACAGTGCTGTACAACCATCACCACCGTCCACTTTCAGAACCAATTTCTGTCACCCAAAAGACACCCCTTGTCTTCCAGTTCTGTCTGTCCCTCACCCCCTGGCAGCCAGCAGTCTCCTTTCTGTCCCTACGGATTTGCCTCTTCTGGACGTCTTATATGAACGGGATCGTATAATGCGGCCTTGTGTGTCTGCCTGCTTTCCCGTTGCATGTTTCAAAGGTTCATCCATGCTGTAGCGTGTTTCAGTGCCTCGTTCCACTTTATGGTGGAGCAATATTCTGTGTCGGCTGTATTTGTGCTAGTATCTTGCAGTTTGTGACTTGCCTTTTCACTTGCTTAACAGTATTTTTTCATGAACAGCAGTTCTTAATTTTACTGTAGTCAAGTTATCCATTTTTAATGGTTAGCACTTTTTATATTCTGCGTAAAAGATCTTTGTTTACCCCTGGATCATCAAGATGTTCCGCAAGGTCCTCTGGAAATGTTACAGTGTTACTTTTCTTGTTCAGGTCTACAGCCCATCTGGAGGTGTGCATAGCACATGATGTAAGGGAGGGGACAGAATTCCTTCTCTCGTATGCTTTTCCCCGCACCGTGTGCTGAAAGACCCCCCTTCCACTGTTGTGCAGGGTCACCTTGTCAAAAACCAAGAGCCCACGTGAGGGCTTGTGCGAGGGCGTGTGTTTCCGACCTTGCACTCCGCTCCCTTGGCCAGCCCACCTGCCCTCGCATCTGCCAGGGTCGGGCCCAGCTTCCTTCTCTGTGAGGGCTGGTTGTCTTGGCTCTGTTTGTGGTCTTTCCAGTGTCCACGTTAAGTTGTTAGGTTCTCCTTGTCCATTTTCATACATGGGACAGTTTGGTTACAATTCCAGTGAGTCCGTAGGCCTGTTGAAGGAAAGCTGACATTTTCGTGATTCCGAGCCCCCTTCCTTGGGTGTCGCCTGCACCCTCTGTCTACTGAGGTGCTCACTCGTGTTTCCCAGCGGTGTTTTGTAGTGTTTGGTGCGAAGGTCGTGCGCTTCTTTTGGTGTTTACTCCCGGGCATTCAGTGAGTTGTGACGCCGTTGTAAATGGTGTTTCTTCAAATGTTCATTTTTTCTATTTGTCTGTTGCTGCTATTGTCTGTAGTTTCACTGTCTCAAATTTAAAAATCTACTTCTTTCCAGTTGTTTTGCATCAGTAATGTTGCATGAAGAAGTCTGAAGCTTTGCACTTAACAGAAGTATATAGCTAGAAACCTAATAAACCGTTAACTACTCTATCTCAATCGGGCATTGTTAAGTATAGTCATTTCCAGATTTCTTGGTACTTCCCTCTGGCCTCCTGCCATTTCTAGGTAATTGCTCATCAGCTGTGTCTACTTTCTCAAAGTGGTTTGAGTTGGTGATGGGAATAATTTTTTTATACAGTATATTTTTTAAGCCACAGCCAGGCTGTTCATTGTTTCGAGATAAAGAAAACATACCACAAATATTTAAAATAAAATTTGGAAAATACTCATTCAAAAATTGTATAGCAGTCTGCATGAATTATTGTTTCAAATATTTTAAATTCGTTTTTTTCTCCCTGTGTGATTAGTTCACCTGATCTTAGCTTCCACATGTTGAGGCCCCACTAGGGACGACACGGATGTGCAGTGAGGTCTGGTTTTCATAGCTGTATCGCGATGGCTGTGCTGGATCTAACAGGCGGTCTGTGGGTGTGAACCCCGCTTTGGCAGAAGCTGTCGGTAACGGATGGCACAGGGTGTGCAGCTTGTGGTCCCCCCTTCCACAGGTCACGGAGCTGCTAGACGTCTCCATGGAGCTGGGCTGCTTCCTGGCTGGAGCGCTCATCTCTTCCCAAGGCCACATGGTCACCGAGGAGATTGTGTCTTACATCGAGCCTATTCGCGACTTCCTGGCAATTATTTTTTTCGCATCCATAGGTAACTTTTTTCTTTACATCATAATGTTTGAATTGTATTTGTTATAACACTGGCAGATTACTCCTATAATCTCTTTATATACACATCTTTATTTATAGACTTCAGAGTGAAAAGAGTTCCCATAAAAATTAGAGCCTGAGGGGAAATCTTGTTAAAAAATAGGGAAAATTTGACCCTGTTCAGTTGGTTGGAGTATCGTCCTGTACACCAAAAGGCTGCGAGTTCCATTCCTGATCGGGGCGCATATGGGGGGCACTGGTGGATGTTTCTCTCTCTCTCTCTCAGTGTCTCTCTCTGTCTCTCTCTTTCACTCTTTCTCTTGCTCGCTCCCTTCCCCTTTTAAGGTCAATAAGCATGTCCTCAGGTAAGGATTAAAAAATACATAAAATAAATACAAAAATAAAAAGAAAGTTTGAACAAAGGGACGTTAATTCGTCGATTGGTTGTCGTGCTCTGTCGCTGCTAAGATGCGCATGTAGGTGGGCATCGGAAAGGCTCAGACACCCTCGGGGAGGACAACTCTCACTATGACGCTGCAGGGGAAGGTTCCAGTGCTCGGAAGGCAGCAGCTTAACGCCAGTGCATCAAAGTGGGAAGTTGGAGAGGAAATACTCATTTTGACACAGGAGGAGTAAACTGACCGCGTCGCTTGCTGCTCTGGAGAGCTCCCTTGGCCAGGGCATCCTCCGTGGCCGGTCCTAGAGAGGCGCAGACAGTCCCTGTCGGTGCCAGCACATCCCCTGGCACCTCCTGGTTCGAGGCTCCTTACTGCCTGGACAGCCCGTGCGCTCTGCACAGACCAGCGGGCTCTGTGTGAACCCAGCAGGAGGCTGAGGGCATGGAAAAGCAGATTCTAAGATTTAAGTGGAAACGTGAGAGAGGCCCTGGGTAGCCAAGGCAGTTCTCAAAGAGGACCACAAAGTGAGAAGGTTGTACCTTAAGTGAAATAAGATCATTCACGCGCAGCTTTGGGAATTAGGTGTCTCGTGTCCGAGAGAGAGCTCCCATTGACAGACACTTGCCTCTTCCTCTTGGTCCCCTTCTCCCCTCATCGTGTCCCCTCACCTGCATGTGTGTGTCTCTCTCTGTCCCTCCTCTCCCCTCGCCCTCTCTCCTGCCCCTTCCTCCCCACCTCCACTGCTGGTAACACCCCTCAGAGTGCTAAATAAGCTCTGTCACTTCTGATTCCTTAAACTTCCATTCCTGGTTGATGATTCACTTCTTTTCTGTCAGCTCTTTTCCAGACAAGGTCTAATAAAATCAAATGAATTGTCACCCTGTTCTCGCCACATTCAAGTCCTGTGTTCCATTCTTGAGACCTCTGGGTCACTCTGACTGGTGCGTGTCACTCCGTGTCCTGCCTGCTGGGTTTCATGGGGTGTTTGCTTCTTAAAAAACAAAAATTCCATAATGTATGTTACTTAAAAGACATACTTGCTTTAGTATTTCTCAAATTAGGATTCTTGATTTATTAAGAACCATGCTTTCTAACAATAACACCCATACATGTTTTTGCTTTGGTTATTTACACTCAGTACTTCAAAAGAAATTCAAGTTAATTGCCCTGCCTACTGAGAAGCGTATATACAATTAGGTTTTTATTCTCTGGCTGGTCAGGGACAGTTTTTCTGTCCCAGGTTTCTAGGCAACAAGTTAATGGCATCTGTTTAAGAAGACATCTTTACTTTTCTGCATATGTAGACCTCAGTGACATGTCAGTACGTGACAGGGTCCCTCTTTTTAACAAACGTGCATTGACACCCTGCCCTGTGCCAGGCCCTGTCAGAGCCACAAAGAGGACCTGGACCCAGCTGCTGCTTCCAGGGCACATTGGCTACAGCTGGTTCTGGGTGAGAAGAGAGGGTCCTGGGGTCACCGCCACCGACGAGTGGGTGTGCGGAGGGACTCGGGCTGTGCTCCTGAGGAGGGGCCGCCTTCGAACATCGCAGCAAAGGGCAGTTTTTAGGCCCAGAGTGAGGGAGGGCTTTCCGTGTTGGAGGAGAGCACTGCCAGCTGTCATTCTTGGAGGTGCCCTGGAGGGAGCTGCCACATGGCGGGTGTCACCTAGACCCTTGTAGCCCCGGATCCTTGCTCACTGTTTTCTCTGTTGGCCTCATGCATGTGCACAGCGCCCATGAGAGCAAGTGTCTGTTATCACAGGGGCTGCCTGGGCCAGGGACCGGCCTATGTCCTGCCGTGTTCACTCACCACCCAAACCCACGACTACGAGTGAGGACGCTGAGGCAGAGAGAGGCCTGGGGGGAGGCATGCCAGTGTGCACAGCTGGTTAGCGGTGGGCCTGCGATTTTAGCCCAGAGCCTGTACTAGTTACCGTCGTTCCACCCCAAGCATACATGTGGTATTTCTTGCAAGAATGAATGGTTTTAAGTAGGAAAACTAACACAGCTCTTTTGCCCTCCTGTCCAAGTTCTGCGTGGCAAAGACATCGTACCATGGACTTATCTCTCTGTTTCGTTACCATCACTCAGCACTGGCTCCAGTCAGTTTGGTGTCATCATAGCACTGCCCGCAGTGTGCCGCTCACCGCCGGGTGTCACATGGGGGAACAGCCTCCACCCTCAGAGCAGAAAGCCTCTGTCATCTGGCCTGTGTGCTGAGTGTCCCACCGGTGGTCCTGGGCCAGCACTTGCTGTGACCATGAGGGACTGAGTGATCACGCCCACTCCATGGTGCTGTTCATTCGGGGCATGAGAGCATGTTGGGGAGACCTAGCCAGACTCGAGTCAGCGAGCTACTGGGCTTCTTGGCCTTGAGGTGCGGACAGCCAGCCTTCCCCTCCTGTGGTGCACTGCCTTGTCCTCGGCGTCCATGAGCCATTTGCATCTTTGTCAGAATATTTCCACAAAGGGAAATCAGATTTAGCAGCTGCTTGCCGCCACGCTTCGCAGCGTTGGGGCGTGAAGTCTGGCGGAGGATCGCACGCTGCACCCGGGCCCACGGAGCCCCAGGCCCGGGCCGCTTTCCCTGGAGCGGCTGGCTCAGGAGCCATCCACAGCAAAGGCTCCGACAGGCGCTGAAGTGAACAGCAGTGCTGTGCTTACAGGAATGGCATCCTTCTGTTGCAACAAGTGGGGGGAGCTTGAGTGTGGCGAGACTTATCGCTGGGAAACAGGCGTGAGTGTGTTGGGAGGTGGACCCTGTGACCCTGAAAGAATGACCGTGTCTGTTCTTCCTGACAGGCCTTCACGTGTTTCCCACCTTTGTGGTGTACGAGCTCACCATCCTCATGGTCCTCACGTTGTCGGTGGTCGTCATGAAGGTATTGGTCCTTTCCGTGACCCGTGATGGGTAAAGTTCATAGTGTTTTGGTTTTGCGTGTCACACAGTGCACGTTACTCCCTCCTGGGCTGAGCTTCCTACCCCCGGCCGTGCTGAGTCTGCAAGCCCCCAGCCACCCATTTCCCCGGCGCCCCGTCTCCTGGCACCCGGCACCGCCTGGGACAGGCCTGGGTTTACCTGCCTTGGCACTGAGTGTGTTTAAAATCGGGGGTTAAAGAGGTGGAGTGGGGGAAACAGCGTTCTGGGTCCTGCAGTGGTGTCCCTTCACTGCGCCTGGACTTGAATGCTGAGTGAGTCTGAAGAACCACAGAACCTCTCTCTCTCCTGTGAGCCTGCCGACACACACTCGCACAGTCACTGAGGATCGTCGTGCTAGTCTCCAGTTGTCGTTCTCTGTGACTGCAAATTATTGAGGTGCCTGGGTTAGCTTTTAATGTCTGAACCTGTTCTGTAGCTGTCTGACTTCGTGGACTATAAAAACTGACTTAAAATATTTCCACGTGAAGGAGCCAGAATCCCTGACGATTGTCTAGCTGCCCCACCAGCTCCAGGCTGCTTACCCCTCTGGGTACTGTTTACGTGAGAGATGCACATTTTTCTCTTATTGAAGATAACATTTTCATTTAAACACTGTGTGACATTTAATGCTGTTAATTTAGTTCGAGGGGGAAAGCCTTGTTTTCTGCAGGCGAACCTAAGCCCTTCATCTTGCCTTGGTGTTCTGTGCAGTTTTATTTCAGACATTTTGTGTGTATTCGGTGCCTTCTGCGTAGAAGTGCCCCTCTGTATGTCCCCCTGCGTGTTACCGGAGGGCTGTCCCCGCGTCTGCGTGTCCTCTCTGTTCTCTGTGGGCTTGGCCGTCGGGGCTCTGGCTGAGCAGTAACGCGGGGTCGCTCTCGCAGTTTGTTCTGGCAGCACTGGTCCTGTCCCTCCTCTTGCCGAAAACCAGCCAGTACATCAAGTGGATCGTGGCCGCAGGGCTGGCGCAGGTCAGCGAGTTCTCTTTCGTCCTGGGGAGTAGAGCACGCAGAGCGGGCATTATCTCTCGGGAGGTGAGTGTCCACCCTTTCACTGGCCTCTGTCACTGGCCTCTTTCGTGCTCCTCTTGCTGCTGTTGGAGCATCATGTGCGGTTGTGAGCGTGCAGTGAGTGTGTTGGTTGTGTATGTGCAGTGCAGTGTCTGTCTTCCTTCCGCTTTGCACTTACACTTTTCTTCTGCGGCTTTCCCCATCTCTACTTCTTTTAACTTTATTGTTTGCCCTTTCTTAACTGTCTGTGAACTAGAACTTGATGAGTGCCATTTGATGACCTGTGACTGTCACCAAATTTTTCTTTAAATATTTTATTTATTTTTATTTTATTTTATCTTATTTTTTTAAGATTTTATTATTTGTTTTTAGAGAGAGGGGAAAGGAGAAAGAGAGGGAGAGAAACATCAATGTGTGGTTGCCTCTCGCATGTCCCCTACTGGGGACCTGGCCGCAACCCAGACATGTGTCCTGACTGGGAATCAAACCAGTGACCCTTTGATTCACAGGTTGGCATTCAGTCCACGGAGCCATGCCAGCCAGGGCTGATTGTCACTAAATTTGATAGGAAGGGGATTTTGTGCTTGGCTGTGGGATGCAGGGTGTGGCTTTAAAGT
Source organism: Carollia perspicillata (assembly GCA_004027735.1). Lineage (NCBI taxonomy): Eukaryota > Metazoa > Chordata > Mammalia > Chiroptera > Phyllostomidae > Carollia > Carollia perspicillata. Next base: position 16,319 of record PVKM010014682.1, on the reverse strand, counting down.
GAAGAAAGGACTCCCAACCCCAAGGGTAAATATGCCAGTCTGCTGTCCCACAGTGTTAGAAGTTCAGTATTTAAAACCTGAGTATTCTTCCAGGACCAGATAACTGAGTCGAGTATTAGCCCTGGATGATCTAAGGACAAATTGATGCTTTAACTAAGAAAAACATTTGATAACTAAAATTAGAGCATTATTATTTCAGTGAAAACAAGATTAAAGGGAGCTTTTTTGTTGTTAAATGCATAAAATGTTAGGTCATAGTATAGAAATCTGAACTCCTTGCTTTTGAACTGTTGGCTCACTAAGAAATAGCACGTGTGCCGGGGTTAGAAGACTCTGAATTCTGTGTAGGCTAGTAAGCTGTGTATTTCCTAGGGAAGAAGCAGTTGACTTCAGGATGCCTTTTAAATCATAGATTTGTAGACACACAAGTTCCTGAATCGTAACTTCCTACAGCCCTCTTCTGCAATCCATGCTTTGCTTTTGCCCCTTTCGATGTCTGTGTAAGCACGGCTGAACTCCGGGCCGGATCCCTGAAGCCAGGGCAGCGCTTTGCCCCTGTTCTCATTCCCCTCCACGTGGCAGGGACCACTGCGGGAGGGCCTCCTGACTGCCACCCCTTATGGCATCCCTCCCTAAGTGGTGATGTTGTCAGTAAAGTCCGCCCTGCCAAGCGGCACTTTGAATATTAGGTTCTGCACACCTGCTCCCTAATAAATGTGCATCGAGTGAATATAAAAGTTGTTAGTGGTACATGTGAAATGCTGGTAAGCATTCAAAATTAAGTGGTTGTCTCCTGGTATCCATCAGTGTGAGGAAGGTAAGCCTTGATATTAAAGAGCATGTAAAACAATGCTGAAGAATGGAATTTGTTCAGAGCTCCATCTGAGACCTGCTCTGAGGCTGTCCCCTCGCTTATGTGACCTCAAGGGGTCAGTCCGACTGCCCAGTGAGCCCAAGTGGTGACCCTGGATTGCACAGACTCCAGCGTGTGGACCAGTGATGCAATGACGGTCAAATCTCGGTCCACCGCACACCCAGATGTCGAGGAGCCTGCGTCTGTCAGGGTGCACCTAGGAGTGCACCTGTGGTTTGAAGCAGACGAGTGATCCTGAGACGGTAACCAGCCTTACTTGCGATGGAAAAAATGAGCACGTGCACCCACTAATCCTGAGATGACGCTTAGCTTTACCTGTTGCAGGTGTACCTCCTTATCCTGAGTGTGACCACGCTCAGTCTTTTATTGGCCCCGGTGCTGTGGAAAGCCGCAATTACCAAGTGTGTGCCACGACCAGACCGGCGGTCGAGTCTCTGAAGGCACCCAGATGAGCAGCAACTCGCAAAGCAAAGCCCGTGTGCAGGAAAGCGGGCGTGTCGGACGGTTCCATTGCTGCCGTGTTTCGAATCTTCCACATAATGTATTGCACCCAGCTGATCACGCGCAGTGTGAACGCAACGCTGCATTTTGCAGGTTGCCTGCCTTGACAGTTTTGCCTGGATGTGCCTTTTTTTCTGAAATTAATGTTAACTTTCTATGGTTATTTCATCAGTTCATGATTTTTTGGTAAAAAAAGTTAGAAAGCTTTTTTATTTATTGTACAACCTTAGTGTTGTTATTGGTTGGTTGGTATTTGTTATTAAACATTTTTGTGATATGAAATTTTAATTCTTGCAATGAGTTTGGAAAATTACTTTTAATCCTTAAAGCCTATGTTTTCTAAAATGAGATAAATACATTCTAAATGTCTATTTGTTTTTTATTGTAACAATTTTAAATAAAACACTTTCATGTCAATTTTATTAGGTAAACAATTCTTTTAAAATATTTGGTTTTCACATTTTTAATAAAGATTCTTCATGATAATATAACGGAAACTTACTGAAAAAATTATATATTTTTAATCCTCACCAGAGGATATGTTTATTGATCTTAGGGAGAGAGGAAAGGAGAGAAAGAAAGAAAAAAGCATCTATATGAGAGAGAAACATTGAGGGTTGTCTCCCATACACACCCTGACCAGGGATGGAACCCGTAGCCAGGTGTGTGCCCCAACCAGGGATCGAACCTGCAGCCTTTTGGTGCACAGGCCGATGCTCAAAGTGACTAAGCCACCTAGCCAGGGTGAAAAATATTTTAAGTAAGATTTTCGTTTTACTAATCTTTATCAAATTTTTTTTTGTTAAGGTAATTTGTATACGATTATACTATTCTCCAAGAAATCAAATTAATGCAGTGCTATTTGCAAAGCCTAAGTGTTTTAATTTTAAAAGGGTGTTTTTGTGATTTTGTGCCCCATTTTAGAAAACCACACAGATGAAGATCTGATCCTTACAAAAATTTCCCTAAGGGGTACTTTAAGCCAGAATTTTCCTATAAATATTGGCTTTAAGAGCCTAAAAATTTCATCAAAATACTTGGACAGACATGTTATATATAATTGTGTGTTGCTGATATAAATTGTGGATTGCAGTACTATAAATTAAAACACTTTAAAATGAAGTTAATTACGTCTAATCTGAAGTAAGTCAATGGAAAAATGATATAAACATGTGCTTGCTTTTAGAAAATAACATTGGCTTTATTCATTTCTAAATTACACAGGTGGTCTGGTGCCATTCCCTTCAAATCACTGGTGTCCACACGCAGCAGTGTGCTGGGAGTTCTGGGCCTGGCCCGCTCACTGGGCGGTGCCGAGGCCTCCCTGTGCCGTCTGTAGCGCAATGCTCTGATGGCCTCTGGGGTGCATTTTATTTTGTGCTCTATTTCCAGCACTCACGAAAGAGCCAGAAACTCATTACCTGTTGTTGAACTGAGTAAGACCTATTCCATGTGCTGACATCAAGTTTTCAACAAAACATGGAGTTCAAATTAGTCTGTGAGAATCGAGTAAATAAAGATACGCACTTAGCCTGGCTGGTGTAGCTCAGTGGATTGATCACGGGCTTGCAAACCAAAGGATCGAGGTTCGATTCCCAGTCAGGGCACATGCCTGAGTTGCAGGCCAGTTCCCATCAGGGGACACACGAGAGGCAGCCATACATTGATATTTCTCTCCCTCTGTCCTTCCCTTCCCCTCGAAAGATAAATAAATAAAATACTAAAAAAAAAAAAAAAAAGATACGCACTTAATGACAAGAGAAGATGCCTTTAGAAGACTGCTGCCCATGGAGACTGCCTCTTGGAGAGTCCTGGCTCATCGGGACACCTTGAAGCCATGGGTAGTTACACTTTCACCCCCTGAGCCCACCCTCCCTGCTTCATCTTCATCCCCATCAGGTCCCACCCTCCTCCTCAGTGCCTACCTGGGGCCATCCTCTTTCCACCCACCTAGGCCCACCCTCCTCCAGCCCCCAGGACTTGGCCTCTTCACCTTTCACTGACCAGCGTCTTCCTCTGCACCTCCCTGTGTCTTACGTATCTGTGAATTTGCTCCAGTCTGCCCCATACTGAACTCACAAAGCCCTCTCACAACCCCGGCCTCACTCTCCCCTCCTGGTCCAGACTTGCTGAAGGCTCACAGCACTCATCTCCATCCCTTCAAACCCCTGTACCTATATGCCGCAGACCACCCACCTCCTAGGTACCAGCACCGGATCTGTTCAAACCATCCCCCCGCCCCGACAGGCCTGCCTTGTGGCATCTTCTCCCCTGTGCTTGTGTGTTGTGTGAGTGTGTGGCTAGAACGGACAGGGGGACTCATATTACAGATGTATCTGCCAGAGGGAAAAGGTGCTTGCTGACCAGCCCAGTAGTAACATCATCACCTTGAATTTAAAAATTGGCATCTAAAGGTTTGAGCCCATTCCCATGAGATGGACCTGCTTGGAGAATTGAGCTTCCAATCCTGGGAATTCTGATGGCAGATTGGGAGAAGAAGGATGTGATGACCACCTCAGCACCAACAAAAACCCGAGCCATACTGGCTTACCGTGAGTGCCTTGAGCCAGGTGTCCCCCAAGGGCTTCATCCGGGTGGTCGGGTACACAGCAGCAGCTCTAACCTGAAACTTTTACAACCCATACCCCCAGCTCTTCCCGCCGCAAGTCCCCACATGTGTCACACCTGTGGGCACCCACGTGTGGTGTCCCTTGTCTTACGGATCTTCGAATCCCGTCTCCTAAACTTCTGACAGGCAGGGCCACCCTCTTCCTTGGTGTCCTAAAGCTTTGCTCAGGGTGCAGAGAGCAGGCTTGCAATGAACTAGCTCCCTCAATTCACACAGCTTAAAGCATCACAATAAGTGTATTAGGGAATTTTATTCAGGCCTAAAGGAATCAAAAAGGAGACTGTCAAATACCAGATAGCTACATAATCACACAATAGAAGATCAGGATATGAGTGTCAGCTATTACAGCAAATCTTTCATGTGAGGTCAGTTAAGAAAGAAACTCGCCTTCATTTGTTTAAGCAACAGGTTTAAAATCAAACATTAATGCATCATCAATTTTACACAAAGCAGAGGTGAGGCATGTGTAGAAGTGAAAATGGTTACCGCCTCTAGGAACCCAGGGTCCGGTGTGGCTTCCGGACAGATGAATGAAGGGTGCAGAAGAGGCTCAGAAGTCAAAGCAGGGCAGGTCAGGAGAGCCAGGGAGCAGGCAGGAGGAATTAAATGCTGACTGTGGTCTGCAGGACCTCTCGGGAGAGGCGTATGGGCTGAACTTGCAGGTGGTTAGAGGTCAGTGCAGAAGTGTGCAGGAATGCCATTCCCGACAATACCCTGGCCTGAGAAGAATCGTGGCCCTGCAGGGCTGCAGCTTGGCTGTTCAGGGACACAGGTAAGAGAAATGAACAGAGCAGAGGGCCCAGAGGGCCCTGGAGCTGGGTCTTCCCCAGAGCGCTAGTGCATGGTGTGACAGGTGGTGCAGGCGAAGCCTAGTTGAGGACAGCAGCAGTGCTGCAGGACATATCCCCTGCGGGACATATCCCCTGCGGGTGAGGGTTCTTCACAGAGACTGAGCATGGAGCTAACAACTGCACCTGCTTTGGACGCAATGTTTCCTGGACGGAAGACACGGAAGTGAGGCACAGACTCAGGCCCGCCTCCAGAAATGAGTGTGGGAGCCTCGCCGGAGCCAGGTGTGAGCTCAGAGGGGGTGTCACCCCAGGTGAGGCTGAGACCCCACAGGCCACACGCAGATGGCTCTTCAAGAAGACAAGACATGACAGGTATTTCAGAACCATGCAGGTGAGGCTGATGAAGGGGCGAGGCAGGGGGAACGGGTTCTGCAGGATGGGTGACTGCTCTGGTATCCTAGACTTTGGACATCACGCTCCTGGAATTCCTTAGTTATCACTCTGACATTCAGCCCTCGGCTGGCAGCACAGACGTCAAAATGCTTCTGAAATGTCATCACTCACAGTCTAGACAGTGTACCCATTGCCCTGCCCAACAACGTGGCTGTCACCTCTGACCCCTGGGCTGATACTCTGCCTTTGGAACCTGGTAAAGGCAGAGCCCTGGGTCCACACTCTCTCTTTACCTGTGACCTTGCTGTGTGGCCTTTGGGTATGACATGCACACTCCAGGAATCTTGAGTAAAAACTTGTTTCTTAAAATTCCCGGTTGGTTTCTGCTGAACTGCATCCTGTGACCATATAAGACCACAAGGACCAGTCCAGCCCCAATGTTGGTCCTGGTGGGAGAAATGTGGGGGGGGGGGCTTATTATGAGTATGGTGGGCTCAGAGGAGTGCCTTGGGCATTCCTCACTGAGAGAATCACTGTCACAGGCTGGGAGCACCATAGACACCATCTGCCAAAACTCACACAAGAAGAAACAGACGGTCTGAATAAGCCTCTATATGTTAAAGAAATTGAATCAAGAATAACCTAGCAAAATAGAAAGCACAAGGCTCATAGGGGTTCACTGGTGAATTCTACCAAACATTTCAGGAAGAAATTGTGGGGGGGCCCCACCCGCAGAGCCTCCCCCAACCCCGTCCACCACAGATGAAAATAATGCTACCAAGACGGGGAGAGGTGGCTGATCTCTCAAAGGAGAAGGGCCAAGAGCCTTTTCCTCAATGGGCTTTTATTGGGTTCATTTTACACAGAAATACAGGTAAATCTCATTAATCATTGTCAGGCAGTCAGGGTCAAACAATAGATAACAAAGTACTCCGAGGGCCTATTTTGAGTCAGGGTCAGATAGCTAAAGAGCTATAAAATGTTGATGAACAAACTCACTTCTTGCTTAGACCCTTATTTAATTGAGAGCATTCTAAAGAAAGCAGGTTTCACAGGACTTTACATATTCTTTCTTAGGCCTGATTGCCCTAGGGAACCTGCCCTTTCCAGCACAGGGCGGTACCCACCACCAGCATTGTCTCAGGCTTAAGGCATTGTCTCAAGCTTAACTCAGGCAGGGGAAGTAAGGCAGCCAAGAGATTAGGAGACTTCTTGCAGACAGAATGAGGACTCAGGCTGTGCCAGAATAGCTGAGGAGCGAGAGTCCATCACCCCCTCTTTGCTGCAGCTCCCCGAGTCCTTCCTTGAGGGCCTCCCAAGTGATCGTGTCTGGCTTAGGTTGCCCCCCCCCCCCGAGGGGTCTTACCCATCATTGACTAACCAACCAAGCATTGGGGGCCAGAGACGGATGAAGCAGAAGCAGCGCTCCTGCCAGGGAGATAAGCTTTGTCTCCTTAGTGGTTCAGAGTCCGAAGGTCGCTCACCCAGCCTTAGCCTGGGGGGTGGGGGGGAATGGTTACAACTCCTGAAACCAGGCAGAGCAGTTCCCAACAAGAAATTACACTAAAAACTACCACAGGCTAAAGAAGTAAAATCACATTACCATACCAATAGACACAGAAAAAGCATTTTACAAAATTCAACACTCACTCATGATCTTAAAAATGTCAGCAAACTAGCAATAGAAGAGAATTTCCTCAACTTAATAAAGAACAACTACAAAAACATACAGCTAACATCACACTTAATGGTGAGAAACTCAAAGCTTTCCTGTTAAGATCAGGAACAAGGTAAGAATGTCCTCTCTCACCACTCCTTTTAAACATTATACTGGAAGTCACAGTTGCTGCAATAAGACAAAAAAGGAAATACAAGATACAAAATTGGTAAAAAGGAAATAAAACTATCATTGTTTGTAGACAAAATGATAGTCCATGTAGAAAGTCCCAAAGAATTGTCAAAAAAACAAGTGAACCCTGGAACTGGTGATTATAGTAAGGTTTCAGGATATAGGCAATTAATATACAAAGTCAATTGCCCTGGACAGTATGACTCAGTTGATTGGACCATCATCCTGTAACCAAAGGGTTGCAGGTCCAGTTCCAAATCAGGGCACATACCCAGGTAGCGGGTTCCATCCCTGGTCCTGGTGCCTTTAAGTCAATCGCTTACCTCTATACCAGCATCAACAACTGGAATTTGAAATTAAAAACACAACACCACTTACATTAGTACTCCTAACATGAAATACTTAAATAGAAACCCAATAGAATATGTATAACATCTACATGAGGAAAAACAAAAAGCTGTGGTGGAAGACATAAAAAAAAACCCCTAAGGTAGTAGAAGTTAAAGCTGGCACTCTGTTCCAGACCTCTGATAACTCCCTGCTGGCCCCCAGGCTCCAGACAACCACCTGTTAACTAGTTGACTCTCTGTCTCAGACTCAGTTAATTTCTTATTATCTCTTTGTCCCGGCCCGGGCAATTTTCACCCTCTGCTTCTGTCTTGGCTTCCACATTCCTGCTTGTACCACGTGACCCCACCTCTTCCTGCCTTGCTACAAGAGTATTTAACCACCCACCTGACCCCTCCTCAGCACCCAGAATTTGGAGGCTGTCTCCTCTGGGTCCGCATGCGTTAATAAAGTGCTCACTCCCTTGACCCAACATCGTGTCAGAGTCCGTTTTTCCGCAATGTTTTGGTTCCCTGACCGGGAAACGACTCACGCGAGCAGGCCATTTGCCTCTGGTGAAGACAGGTGGGGATAATAGCATGAGCCGGCGGCCGAGACGGGGGGCACGTGCCCCGGTGATTTCAGGCCCCGAACGGCCGGGACTTGGCTCAGCTCTGAGCCCTGCTTCATTCCTCAACCCGGGCTGGCAGGGAAAATGGACTGAAACCAGGTCGAAGGAGAGAAAGGATCTTTCCCCCTTCTCAGGAGGCGCCAAATCGGTAAGTGCCCCGGGGACCAGGCCCGAGCAACCAGGCCCACCTTAAAGGTGGAAGGGGAGGCTGAACACCTCTCAGGCCTTTTGGCCTCAGGTTCAGGTAGGGTTTCCCGGCTCGGGAGGGAAACGTAATAACTTCGGTGTGACTGTGTGTGTATGTTGGTGTGAATGTGTCTGTAGCTCCACGGGAAATTTTTCCTACGGAGTGTGATTGGGCCCTCATCTGCGGTTCGTCGGTCTGTCATATGGCATAACGGTTGGGTCTGCTAACCCGGACGACTACTCGGTCAACCTTGGCCAAGACAGACCCAAGTCCCTCTCGAGAGGAGAGGCCAGGCAGGCATCTGAGTGGTTTCCCTTCAAGGAAACACCCTCCCTTTGTTTGTCTGTGCTGGCACCGGGTGGGAACCATGGGTGGGGAACAGTCTACCGTCCTAGACTGCCTGCTCAGGAACTTTAACCGGTTCAGGGGACAGGACCCCAGTATGGCTTCTGGTCAGTTGGAAACTTTTTGTTCCTCGGAGTGGCCGATTTTCAGAGTGGGCTGGCCCCAGAGAGAACCTGTATTCAGATTTGGGGAGGAAACAAACCCCTAGTCGGCTCCACTTCCCTGCCGCACCCATGAAGCGGGGAGGGGTCTCCTTAGCTCCAGAGACTGGAGCTGGAGCCACAGCGATTGGCGCCTGGCCCCTGCCGAGCCCTGGGGCCTTGGTACACTACCCTCAGTGGGTGGAGGGCGGCTCTGAGGTGCCCCCATGCCCACAAGTAGGAGGAGCCTTTGGAGCCTCCCTGGCTGCTGAAACAGGACTGGCACCTTCACGGGTGGGCGGGGCCTGTGCTGTGCCTCCGCCCTACCCCCTGAGGGTGGGGGGCATCTCCACAGGGCCACCCCCCTCACAGGTGGAGGGGCCTGGCCCCCTCTGCAGAGTACAGAGGACTGGGAATGAGCTCCTCCCAGCTTGTGAACATAGCATTTAAAGTCTACAATGCCCAGGAAGCAGGGAAAGTAACTGTTGGGCTGACAGAACTCCAGATGAGCAGCAGCTGTCTGAACAATAGACTGGTCCCTATGCTGTCCTATTGACAATGCACCCCCACCTGAAGCTGATGGGAATTAAGCCCTGTATTCACCACAGATGGGTAAAACGGGCACCGCCTAAGGGAAACACAGGCCCTCCTACTACAGCTGAGGCAGAAAGGGAAAATTGGACCTGCACTCCAGAGGGAGGTTTGAAATTCCTCTTCCGGAAAGAGACAGCGAATCCTGATACAGGGTGACAGTGTTTGTTATGTCATACAAGTGTTTGTAGAGTTAGGGACCTTTGGCTGCCACATACTGAGTTTAAGTGTAGTCCTTCCCAGTGTGGGAAAGGAGCCAGGATTGAAAGCATATGAAAGAATAGAAAGTTTGTGAATGTTGCAGAAGGTCTGGGGAAGTGAAAGTTTTGAGAAGCCTAGTGGATATCAGCAGGAAAAGGAAGAATAGAGGGTTTGTGAATGTTGCAAAAGAATTTTAAGTGAATAGTTAAATCTAGATAAGCAGAAATATGTATAAAGGATGTAAAAGTTTTAAACCTGGAGTAATGGGAACCTCAACTACTTGTTTTCTGGTTTCATGGGAAAAGGCAAATTTCTCACATTGGTCCTGGTCTGATTAGAAACTTGTATTGAAGACCTAGGAAAGTTCGCCGTAGCTGGTTGGGGAGAATACCTTTGCCGCCTGGGACCCAGGAAGGGTCATTTGGGGCTGATGAGTGTTTAAGCCTGAGGCAAAGAGCATGTCTCTGCCAAGAGACCGGGCCTGAAGGAGCATGTCTCTATGAAGCACCAATGGACACATTTGGTGCAAGAGAATGCCCCTACCTGTGTATTTTTCTAGAACTCTGTGTTTTGGATTTTGCTCTGTATCTGTTCTGAAAAGGAAATTGAGAATTCCAGAAAAGGTTAAAACTTCATACTCTGTAAGAAAATGAATAAGGAAAAGTATTTTCCATCATGCTTTGTATTTTTCTCCCTACCTGATCCCTCCAGAATTTGTCATTCTGAAGGAGTGTGTGATGACGTAAGGTTTCTTTGCATAAAACCAATAAGACCAGTCATTAATAGTGGTTTTGTTAACCAAGACTTTGACTGGAATGTCACGCCTGAAGGAGGCATGTATGGGTTCTGGTCATCACCAGAAAGCCCTGGGGAACTGGGATTGACTTGTGAAGCTAGTGGAAGCCCATGGGAGAAGCCTGGTACTTTGGTTGGTTATGCGGTTGGTGCCAGTCTTTCCAGGGAGGGAACGAAGGTTGCTTTCCTGAAAGATGGCTAAAAAGGAGCCTGTAAACACAATGGAGGCTCAAGGACTCGAGTGAAACGACTGGTACAGGCGAAGCCAGATGGTGGATGTGTGGCTCTGCTTCTGTGCCCTGAGGGGCGGACTGAGAAGTCAATCTAAGGGTTCCCTGTGTGAGTTCCAGCAAAGTGGACTTAAGGATCATAGGAGAGCCAGGCTGCTCTTGGTGTGTTTGTGCAAACGAACAGGAAAAATTAAAAGTAAGACTCAAAGTAGTCCCTGTAACAACAATGAGGGTGATCTTAAGGAGAAAAATAGTGATTCAAGGAAAATCACAATGCTCAGTTTTGGACATCTGAATGGTGCAGCTAACTGTCTTGAAAGTTTGTTTTCATTTGAAAGTTGAAACTGGGTTTGTAATATCGCCAAAGATGTACAACTTACAGGTGCAAGGGACCTGTCAAATTGCCATTGTTAAATGTCATTGCAAGAAGGACCTTATGATGGAATGTCTTCCCAAAAGACAGTCTCACAGGCACAGAGACTAGTTTGGGGATTGTTGTGTGAATTAACCTGTGTGTTCTTCTGTTTTCATAAGATGTATGCCTATGACCTGCCTATGCCTATAAGTGATTAGTTGCAATATAGACCTCACTTAAGGAGCCCCTCTTCATCATTGCCCCCTGAGACTCAACGGTTTCACTGAATTAAGTAGTTAAGTTGGTGAAATGTTCAGGCCGGCTGTGGGCTTCACTTTTTCCTTTTCTGTCTTGATGGCTTGGACAGAAAAGGCTCAGAAATCTGAAAGGAGGGAAATCCTAATGTATTCCCCTCAGCCCGAGTGAAGTATAGTGGGCCACAAAAGTTTTGGATAGGTGTAGCATGCCTTACACACCTTCCTCCAGATAAGCCATTCTTAAGTCCCTGCCTTCATCATTTAGTGATTATGATTTAATTTTGCCTCCCATTTCTTGCCTAATCTGTCACCTCCAGAATACAACCAGGATGCCAACAGTCCAGTAATGCCAGCCTTTGGACACGAAATCTGCAACGTCCTGGTAACAGCCAACTGGCTGGGATCCTGTAAGGTCCTTCCCTTACAGGAAGGACTTCCTCTGTGCTGTACCCCTCTCCCCCTTTTCAGAGCACCCCTGACCCAAGGGTAGGTAAGATGATGTCCATGTCCAGCCGGAAGTAGTTACAAGATGAGACCTTCATCCATTGTCCTTTATATGAATATAAAGTGGGCGTATATCTGAAAGGAGAGAATGATTCAGGATGCAGCCAAGAGGGAGGCCAGCACACTCCATTAGGCCTGAGGATTATGTTTGAGTAAAGTTAGGGAAAAAAAGGACAGAATTTGAGGCTAAGGGGGGACCTAGACCAGACTCAGTATCTAGAGAGGTTAGGACAGACCTTAGACAGCATAGATAAGGCCAGACTAGGCTGGGAACCCAGCCCTGAGGGAGGCCAGTGCACTCCTTTCAGCCAGAACAATATGTGTGGGTGAAAGATTGGAAGAGGGAGCCTCTTCAGCTGCCCTGGACAGGCCCCCACCTGGTGCTATTAACCACCCCAACCGCCCTTAAAGTTTCAGGTGTCACCCCCTGGATCCACCACAGCCAAGCCAAAGCAGCCGCGGACCCCAATGCAGAAGGAACCAGACCTGCCTTGCGACTACATGCCCTGAAGCTCTGGAGGTTGCTGGCTGGGGGAGGAAACTCCTCCCAAGAATGGACCATTATCCCTTCTGAATGAAGCCGAAACCTCTCCAGTGTGCTACGGACCTGAGAAGACCTGCAACCTCACCATCCTGGTCTGCCCCGGAGGACTCACCAGCCCACCTGGGACTTTCTTCTGGTGCAACGGGACCTTGTACTGCACTGTCAGACCAACAACTCCCACCCCGTGTTACCTGACAATCTTAACCCCGCAGCTGATGCAATATCAAGAGGGAGAGTTGCACTCTCTCCTCACCAGCTGAAGGGAAAGGAGAGCGGTCCTCTTGCCTGTATTAGTAGGGCTGTCCTTTACAACCTCCCTCATAGGAGCTGGGGTTGGGGGCACAATGTTGGCCCATAGCATCCAGACCAATCAACGACTTAGAGAAGAGTTAGAAAAAGCCTTAGATGCCACAGCCCTCTCCTTGGCCTCGCTCCAGAGGCAGATAACTTCCTTGGCCCGGGGACCTTGCAAAACTGCCGGGCATTAGACCTGCTCACCGAAGAAAAAGGAGGAACTTGTCTATTTCTACAAGAACAGTGTTATGTTACTCTTATATTAATAAGAGTAGGATAGTCGAAAAAGATATCAGAGGCTCCGGTCCAGTCCTGGTGATGCTATGACTGAAGAAAACTCAGTCTAGCATCAAAGGGGGGAATGTAATAGAGGTTAAAATATAATAGGAGTTAAAGCTGGCAATCCGTTCCAGACCTCTGATAACTCCCTGCTGGCCCCCAGGCTCCAGACAACCACCTGTTAACTAGTTGACTCTCTGTCTCAGACTCAGTTAATTTCTTATTATCTCTTTGTCCCAGCCCGGGCAATTTTCACCCTCTGCTTCTGTCTTGGCTTCCACATTCCTGCTTGTACCACGTGACCCCACCTCTTCCTGCCTTCCTACAAGAGTAGTTAACCACCCACCTGACCCCTCCTCAGCACCCAGAATTTGGAGGCTGTCTCCTCTGGGTCCGCATGCGTTAATAAAGTGCTCACTCCGTTGACCCCACAACGTGTCAGAGTCCGTTTTTCCGCAACACTAACAAATGAAGAGATAGTCCATGTTCATGAATAGGAAGCCTCATGCATCATATCAAGATGTCAGTTCTTCTCAACTTGATCTATAGACTCAGTGCAATCCCAATCAAAATCTCAGCAAAGTATGCAGATATTAATAAATTGATTCTAAAGTTTATATGGAGAGACAAAATATGCAGAATAGCCAATACAATATTAAAGGAGAAAAACAAAGTCAGAGGAGTGATACTATTCAACTTCAATACCTACTATGAAGCTACAGTAATCAAGACCATATGGTATTGTGAAGAGAATAGGCAAATAGACCAATGGAACAAAATAGAGAACTTATCAATGGAACTTATCTTTGACAAAGGAGCAAAGGCAATACAATGGAGAAAAGATAGTGTTTTCAGCAAATGGTGTTGGAACAACTGGATATCCACATGCAAAAAACGAAGCTAGGAGTAGTCCTTACACTTTTCACAAAAATTAACTCAAATGATCACAGACTTAAAAATAAAGTGCAAAAGTAGAAAACTCCTAGACGATAACAGTGTAAAATCTAGATGATCTTCTGTTTAGATACAATGCCGAAGGCACAATCCATAAAAAAAAAAAATTGGTAATCTGGACATCATTGAATTAAAAACTGCTCTGTGAGAGACATGATTGAGAGAATCAGAAGACAAAGCGAACACTGGGAGAAAATACTTGTAAAAGACATCTGATAAGGGATTATTATCTAAAATATGTGAAGAATTCTTAAAGCTTAACAAGAGAACAGACAACAGCCCAATTAAAAAATGGGCAAAAGAACTGTACAGATGCTTCACCAAAGAAGATATACAAATAACAAATAAACATATGAAAAGATGCTCCACATCAGATGCCGGAAGGGAATTGAAATTCAAACGATAATACCACCAAACTCCTATTACAATGGTGGAAATCCAAAATTCTGACAATGCCAAGTGCTGGTGAAGATGAGGACCAATGGGACGAGCTCTTATTTATTGTTGGTAGGAATGGAAAATGGTACAGCCACTTTGGGAGGTTGTTTGGTGGTAGCTGATAAAACTAAATGTGCTCTTACCATACGACCCAGTGACCACGCTACTTGGTAGTTACACAAATGAGTTGAAAACTTATGTCCACACGTCCACACAAAAACCAGCACATGGATGTTTCTAGCAATTTTGTTTATAATTGTCAAAACTTAGAAGCAACTAAGATGTCCTTCAGTAGATGAATGGATAAATGAACTGCTGTACCTCTAGACAAAAAGAAATGGGCTGTCAAGCCATGAAAAGATGTGGGAGAAACTTAAATGCATATTATCGTGTTAATGATGCCAATCTGGAAAAACGACATGCTGTATGGTTCCAAGTGCATGACATTCTAGAAAAGGCAAAGCTGTGAAGGCCATAAAAAGATCAGTAGTTGCTAGAAGTTAGTGGGAAGGGAGGATGAAGAGGAGGAGGACCGAGGATTTTTTAGGGTGGTAAAACTGTTCTGTATGACACTACAGTGGTGGATATATGCCATTTCACATTTGTCAAAACCACAGAATGTGCAACACCAAGACTAAACTCCAAAATCAACTACGGGCTTTGGGTAATAGTGATGTGTCGGTGTAAACACAGTGATTGTGGGTTTGGTTTGTGACTCCACTCTTTATTTCCTACGTGATTTGAAAGACAAATGTTATTGAGCAAATAATGTATAAATATGTAAATGGATTGAACTCCTATCAAAGGACATAGATTGGCAGAATGGATAAAAAGCAGATTCAACTATATGCTGGCTACAAAAGACTCACCCTTGATCTGAGGACACACACAAGTTGCAAGTAAAAGAATGGAAATAGATTTTACACACAGTTGGTAACCAAAAGAGAGGAAGGTCGTTATATTAATATCGGACAAAAATAGACTTTAAGTAAAAAAAAGTGTTACAAGAGGCAAAGAAGGACCTTATATAGTGATAATATAATGAATGTCCTTCTTTGTCTTTTGTAGCAATAATAAAAGGGTGAACTCACCAAGAAGATAGAGTAACTATAAATAGATTTGATTCTTGAACAGCATGGCTTTGAACTGCACAGGTCCATTTATTTGTGGATTGTTTTGCTTGACTGCAGTTCAGTTGACCTGCACGGTTCAAACCCATATTGTTCGAGGCTCGGCTCCGTAGCTGGGAATCCTCATACGCTGTAGAGGCTGACTTCAGCCATATGCGGATTTTTGACTGTGCTTGTGATCAGCACCTCTAACCCCCACACTGGTCAAGGGTCAGCTGTTTACACTAAATTAAACATCAGAGCTTCTAAATAAATGAAGCAAACATTGACAGAATTGAGGGAAGAAATAAACAGCTCTGCAATAATATAAGAGATTTCAATATCCCACTTTACGTGGAGGATAAAGCACCAGGCAGGAGGTCAACAAGAATATAAAGGGCTTGCCCAGTACAGACGAACTGAACCTAACTCCAACCCCCAGTGGCAGATACACATTTTTCTCAAGTGCACATGGAACAGCCCCCAGAATTAGGTCCCTGGAAACATTGCCAACACTTCGTAAGGCAGCAATGCATTCAAGAACACGTCTTGGAGTCTATTTCAGTGGCCCCTCGTTTCTCATCAGCCCAGAAGTGGGTCAGTCCATTGAAGAATTTTAAACAGGAGGCAGTATGATCTAATTTCCATTTTTAAAACAGCACACTGGCTGCTGAGTATAGGAGATATCAGAGTGGGACAAGATTGGAAGAAAAGAGAAGAGATAGAAACGATTTTCACAGCCCTCAGTGAAGAGGATGGTAGGTTGGCCAGGGTGATGATGGCAAAGGAGACGGGGCGAGGTAGAGGAGTTCAAGATATTTGGTTGGTTTTAGTTTGTGAGGACAAGTGAGGTATTTGACTTTGACCTAATTTCTAGTATGAATAACTGGGTGGACACAGTTCATTTCCTGAGCTGGAGGACACCAGGGGGAGCAGCTGGTTTGGCAGAAGAGTCATGAGCTTATGATCAGTTGTATCAGTTGTATGAAACTTCAAGGATTAATTACATTGCCCAATTGCCTTACTGAATAGTTGTGCTAATTCATACTGCCACCAATGGCATATGAGGGTGTCCATGAAACCAAGATTTTAAATGGTTTC
>PVKM010014681.1:0-28737 GCA_004027735.1 Carollia perspicillata | reverse complement strand
TGAGGATGTTTATACCCTATGAATGAGGTGAGCCCATCAGATGGTCACTCCTTAAAGAGAAAAGACAGGTATGGCAGCTAGTAGGTGGAAGATTCCAGAGGGCATACCAGGACACCTACATAACTCTGCCGCCCCTGAATCTATTGCAACAAATATACTGACCTGGCCATGGCTGGGTGGCTCAGTTGATTGGAGCATTTGTCCCCTACACCAAAAAACGGGTGGTGGGTTGGATCCCTGCTCAGGACACGTACGGGAGACAACCCGATTGATGTTTCTCTCTCTCCCCAACCTGTCCTCTCTCTCTAGAATCAATAAGTATATCCTCCTGTGAGGATTTTTTTAAGTATATTTTCTTGATTATGCTATTACAGTTGTCCCATTTTTTCTCCCCTTTATTCCCCTCCACCCTGTAACCCCTCCTACCAGCATCCCCCGGCCCTGGCCCTTATTTCATGTCCTCTGTTTCCTCTGCCAGATTGGGAAAGTTCTCCTTCATCATTTTTTCAAATAAGTTTTCAATTTCTTGCTGCTCATCTTCTCCTTCTGGCACCCCTATGATTCGGATGTTGAAATGTTTAAAGTTGTCCCAGAGGTTCCTAAGCCTCTCCTCATTTTTCTGAATTCTTGTTTCTTCATTCTGTTCTGGTTTAATGTTTCTTCCTTCCTTGTTCTCTAAACTGTTGATTTGAGTCTTGGTTTCCTTCCCTTCACTGTTGGTTCCTTGTATATTTTCCTTCATTTCACTTTCCATATACTTAACTTTTTCCTCTATTCTGTGACCATAGCCAGCCATTTCTGTGAGCATCCTGCTTACCATTGTTTTGAACTCTGCATCTGATAGGTTGGCTATCTCTTCATTGCTTAATTCTGGTTTTGGGGTTTTGATATGTTCTTTCATTTCGGCCACATTCTCTGTCTTTGTGCACCTGTTATGTCGTAAGGGGCAGAGCCTTACATATTTGCCAGGGCAGGGCAACCCAGGTCACTGTGTTGTGGTGCTATATGTGGGGAGGAGTCAAAGAGGGAACAATGGTGAGGGCTTGTTTCGCAGCCAGCTTTCAGTCACTTCCTCTACTAACCACAAGCAAATTGGGCACTTTTGGTGCTGATTCCCGGGTGCATGGGTTCATGTACATTCTAGAACCCCACGGGTCTCTCCAGTGAACTTTCCTGTGAGACTGGAAATTTCTCCCGCCCCAGCAACCCCCACAGGTTCTTACAGTCAGAGGTTTTGAGGCTTGCTTTTTCTCACACTGGAACCCTGGGTTGTGCAGTCTGTCTCACTCCCCAGTTGTCCCTCCCAGTTTATCCACAGGCAAATGTGGGACTGCTCAGCTGGCCAGTCGCTGCCTCCTCCACCCACTCCTCTAGCCACAGTCCTCTCCACCCCAGCCTCTCGTCTCTGCCCCTCCTACCAGTCTAAATGAGTGTTTCTTCTTTAACGTCTTGGTTGTTGGACTTCCATACAGTTTAATTTTCTGGCAGTTCTGGTTATTTTTGTTTGTTTTTAAATTTGTTGCTGTCCTTCTTTTGATTGTTCAAGGAGGCAAATTGTATCTACCTACACCTCCATCCTGGCCAGAAGTCAGGATTTTTTTAATTAAAAAAAAAAGATGTTGTCCTTCTGGGTTACAGTGGATGACACCATCATTTCAGTTTGGCACAGCAAAGGGGTTAGTTAAAACCTTACTTAAGTGCAGGGTGCTTAAACTCTATACAGCAACCAGTTATCATGGAGGAGGCCTCTCACCCTGTTTGTGGCCTGGTTTTCCCATGCCTGATTATTGGTCCTGGAAAATGCCCTCCATGTTTGACCAGGTCAGGATGCTGGCCTATTCAAGTGGCCAGCATGCCGTGAGACACAGGAGAGGTACTGGTTATGTCAGAAGGAAAACATCGATTGAGATCAGACAGTCTCTGAAGGGCTTTGCAAGAAACAACTCTGATCTCACCTGGGTCTAGCTGGACATTCAGGCAACAATCATATGGAACAGTCGTTCCTCCACGTCACCCACAGTCCCTTGAAAGATGCCACTGTGCTGGAAGAGAACACGCCTCTCCCAGACTCCTTGGTTGCCTGGAATGCTCTTTGGGATTCACTGCATGCATAGCACTGGCGAATGCACAGACTTTCAGGAGGGCAGCACACACGTGTACATGAAGGAGCTCAGTGGACAGTTGCTTCACCTCTTCATTCATTTCTCCCACCAACCCCTAAATTCTTCAAACCCAAAGATTTCCAATGGCTCATAATTTTGTCTGTTCCAGATTGTCATATACTCAAAATCATACAATGTGTGTGGCCTTGTCTGATTGGCTTCTTTTACTTCTAAGTTTCCTCCTACATTTTCATGGCTTAATAACTCATTTCTTTTTTATCACTGAAAAATATATCACCACCTGGATTTACCTCTGATCATCTCTTTGCCTATTGAAGGACATCTTGCTTAATTCTTAACTCCTGCCAATTATGAATAAAGTGCCTACAAATATTCCTGTACAGGTTTTTGTACAAATAGGTTTCAATTCATTTAGGTCTATACAAAGGAATATGATTGCTGGATCTTATACATAGTAAGAGTACATTTAGTATTGCAAGTTACTGTCTCCAATCGAGGCGTGCCCAATTCCATTTCCACGAGCAATGATTAGGATTACCCACCACTTCATATCTCTACCAACATTTGATGTTCTGAGTGTTTTGAATCTTAGCCATATAATAAACACTCAGTGCTACCTCGTTGTTCTTTTATTTGCTTGTAGAATGTCTCGTGTTATCTTGTAGGAATGTATTACTTTTGCATTTGACATTTATATGTATGGTGTATTCTTTTTTAAGATTTTATTTATTTATTTTTAGAGAGAGCGAGGAAGGGAGGGAGAAAGAGAGGGAGAGGAACATCAATGGGAGAGAGACATCTACCCATTGCCTCTCCCAAGCACCCCAAGTGGGGACCTGGCTTGCAACCCAAGTATGTGCCCTGATGAGAAATCAAACTGGTGACCTTTCACTTTGCTGAATAATATACAAGCCACAACCAAGCCACACCAGTCAGAGCTATGATGTGTTTTGAGGTAATTTTTGTGAAACGTGTTATGGTCTTCGTGTCTACTTGTTTTCTGTGTGTGTTTGTATGTGGGTATTCATTATCCCCATCACTATTGGTTTAAAAGACTTTCTTTTTCCATTTAATTGCTTTTTCTTCCTTGGTCATTGGTCAATTGAGTGTATCCATGTGGCTGTACAGGAAAGCTATTGGCTTGTGTATCTTTCAATTACTCTCTTATTTTTTTCCTGGAGTTCTCTTTTGTTGTGAGTTCTCTCTGGTGTTTCACATAGACATTCATGTCAGGAGGAACAAATATGATGAGTTTAGCTACAGGTTTTGAGCATGTTCTTTCTGGAGAGGTGGAGGCTCCCCTCTATTGCTAGTTTGTTACCATAAGCGAATGTTCAATTTTATCAAATCCTTTATTCATTTCTCCCTCCTTTACTTTCAAATATTAGTAATTTCTGTCTTCCCTATTTTCTTGTTATCTTGTCTAGATGTTTACCAATTTTATTAATCTTGTCAAAGAAGGAGCTTTTAAATTTTTTTCTTCCATTGACTTTGCACAATCCTATTGATTTCTAATTTTTATTAATTCTTTTTGTCTGCTTACTTTGGGTTTAATTTGCTCTTTTTTATTATTTCCTAGAGTAGATGCTTACATTATTGATGATAGAGCTTTTTTTTTTTCTAATATATTTGTTTAATGGCCTAAATTTCCCTGTAGGCACCGTTTTTGCTGCCTCTAACAAAGTTTGATTATGATATATTTTTACTTTTTTGGTTCAAAATAATTTTGTTTCTCCAGAGATTTTTTTCTTTGATCCTGTATGTTATTTAGAGATGTATTGTTGAACTCCACATATTTGGGCATTCCCAATTATCTTCGATACTGATTTCTAGCGTAATTTCTGTGTAGCCTGAGAGCATATTTTATATGATTTCTATGTTTTCATATTTGTGAAGGGGTATTTTATGTCTCAGGATCTTTTCTGTCTTGGTGAATGTTCGATGTGAACTTGAGAATGTATATTCTGCTGTTGTTGTATGAAATATTTCACAGATTATAAATTAAGCTCAGTTTCATAGTGCTGCCCAGTTCCACTCTGTTCTTCCTGATTTTCTGCTGCCGGAATTTATGATTTATGATAAGGGGTTGTTGAAGTGTTTAGTCACAGTAATAGATTCATCTCTTTCTCCTGCATTCTGGATCTACAGTGTGTCTCCTGTCATTAATTTTAGGAAATTTTAGTAGTAATTATTACTTTACTTTCCTCCTTTCTTTCTCTTTCTTTTTTTCAGATACTCCCATTGTGTGTATTTCTTTTTTTAAGTATTTTTTATTGATTATGCTATTACAGTTTTCCCAATTTTTTCCCTTTTATCCCCCTTCCACCCTGCCCCCCCAACCCTCCAGCATTCCCCCCCCTTAGTTCATGTCCACGGGTTGTACATATAAGTTCTTTGAGTCCTCTGTTTCCTATACCATTTTTTATCTCTCCCCATCTATTTTATGCCTACTAATTATGCTTCTTCTTCCCTGTACCTTTTCCTCCCTATTCCTCCCTTCCCCCCACCCCCCACTGACCTCCCTCTGTGTGATGTCCGTTTCTCTGGTTCTGTTCCTGTTTCGGTTGTTTGCTTAGTTTTTGTTTTCATTGTTTTTCTTTTCTTTTAGGTTCATTTGTTGATAGCTGTGAGTTTGTTGTCATTTTATCGTTCATATTTTTTATCTTCTTTTTCATAGATACGTCCCTTTAACGTTTCCTATAATAAGGGCTTGGTGATGATGAATTCCTTTAACTTGACCTTATCTGGGAAGCACTTTATCTGCCCTTCCATTCTAAATGAAAGCTTTGCTGGATAGAGCAATCTTGGATACAGGTCCTTGCCTTTCATGACTTAGAATACTTCTTTCCAGCCGCTTCTTTCCTGTAAGGTTTCTTTTGAGAAATCAGCTGATAGCCTTATGGGAACTCCTTTGTAGGTAACTGTCTCGTTATCTCTTGCTGCTTTTAGGATTTTCTGTGTCTTTAATATTGGGTAACTTAATGATGATGTGCCTTGGTGTGTTCCTCTTTGGGTCCAACTTCTTTAGGACTCTCTGGGTTTCCTGGACTTCCTGGAAGTCTACTTGCCAGATTGGAGTTTTCCTTCATTATTTGTTCAAATAAGTTTCAATTTTTGCTGCTGTTCTTCTCCTTCTCACACGCTTATAATTCAGATATTGAAACATTTCAGGTTGTCCCAGAGAATCCTCGGCCTCTCTTCCTTTTTTCTGGATTCTTGTTTCTTCTTTCTGATCCAGTCGGATGTTTATTTCTTCCTTATGTTCCAAAGTGTTGTTTTGAATCCTGGTTTCCTTCCTGTCACTGTTGGTTCCCTGAATATTTTGCTTTATTTCATTTTGGGTATCTTTCATGTGTTCTTTCATTTTCAACCAAGCTCAATCAGTTCTGTGAACATTTTGATTACCAGGGCTCTAAATTCTCCATCAGGTATGTTGGCAGTCTCCTCATCGCTTAGTTCTAAGGTCTTGCTGTGTTCTTTCATTCGGGCATATTTCTTTGTCTTGGCACACCTGATCAATTTTAAGTTGTAAGGGGCGGGGCCTTAGGTATTCACCCTGGCAGGCAACCCTCTTTGCTGCACTGCCTATGTGGGAGGGGCCAGAGAGGGAACAGTGTTGCTTGCCTGCTTGCCTGCTTGCCTCTAGCGCACTTTCCAAGAGACTCTCTAGTCAGACTGGAGGTATCTCCCACTGAGACAAGCCCAGCCTTAGCCCACAGTCAGCTCTGAGTCTCAGTTTTCCCATGAAGTCAGTCCCTCCCATGCAGCTCTGCCCAGCTCAGCAGTCAGCCCCGCCCCCCAGCCACCTTGCCATGATTTTTCTGAGTCTGCCCCCATGTCTGCCTTACTGGTCTGGTTGATTTTTTCTTTAATTTCTTGGTTCTCAGAGTACCATGCAGTTTGATTTTCTGGCGATGTTGGTTGTTTATTGATTTTAGATTGGTTGTTATTCTCCTTTTGATTGTGCAAGGAAGCATAGGATTTCTACCTACACCTCCATCTTGGCCAGAATTCCCCATTGTGTGTATTTCAATCCTTGTATTAAGGAAGGTTGTTTTAGGCTTCATGGATATTATGTTCTGTCTTTTTTGTCTTTACATTAAACTCTGGTGAATTAGAATTTTTATAGTACAGTCCTCATTAAGAACGGAATATTTGGGGCATATTTAAAAATACCATCTTTTCTTATGTTAATTTTGGAGATACCACTTCCCCATGACCTCAAGGCTCTGGTGGATCTAAGAAGAGTAGTTCATTTCAAGTTACCTTCTTTCTTTTTTCTTTTCTTTTCTTTCTTTCTTCTTTTTTTTCTGTATGAGGTTGAGTATGACAACTTAAGTGCCAGATCAGAAGGTGGCAGGGCAGCCTCTAGACTGACTCATCAAATAATTTTGTTCTTCTGAAATTGGAGGATGGAAGGTTTGTGTTCCTTTAGAGGAAAGCCCTGTTCCTTTATGTGTTGTATAATCATAGGCAAATTCATCATCAAATTATGTGGCCTTAAATGAATTCCCATACAATCTATAGCTCTTAAACTCTTCCTCAAGGGCATCCAGTCCCAGGGTACACAGTTAGAGTTTGATTAGATGGAGCCCTCCTGGCCTGTTCTCTCACTCTGTAATCTAAAATTTGGCTAGAAGCAGCCCTGAGCATGAGTATAGGGATTTTGTGGTCTAACTTTTTATATCTTCTTCCTTCTCTGTGAGCTCTAACTTGCAAAAACCTCCTAGCCCTATTGTACAGAGAGGGAAAGGAAGAACTGAGTCTGTGATGAATACTACACAAGTTATAAGCAATGATCTGCACAGGCAATATTTACATTGAGCGAGTTGCATCTGATTACTGGTGAAGGCCTGGACTTTAGGACAACATTGTCAGCTGGCTTTGTTGAAAGTGATTTTCACAGGCCCCCTGGACTCTCATGTTGGGTGATGGGAATAGAAGGAAAGGCTTCCAATTTTTCACTGTTTTATTTCTTGAAAATTCATACAGAATATAAGCCTCTACTTCATGGAGTGCTGAAAATGGTGGATGATAAAGAAGATGAAAATTTTTCTCAGAATGAATTGATGGTCTGAAAATGATCATATTTGTTTCATTTGAAAGCATTTCTGTCACTTCCAAACATTCAAATGTAATATGATCGTAGTAACAAGGCATAAGTCATTTCCATGTGTTCATTATGCTATTTAATTTATGAGAAAGTAAGTGTGGACAGAGAGTAAGTTTGTGATGGTTCGTCATAGAATAAATGTTTAGAGACGAGAGAATCACACGTAACTTTCCTATAAATGGGGTATGGGCATCGAGTGCTGTCAGTCTCACTCATTGTACTGTACACATATTCGGACTATTTTTAGGACTTGGTGGCCTTTGAGGATGTGGCTGTGAGCTTCAGTCTGGAGGAGTGGGCTCTGCTGCATCCTGCACAGAAGAAGCTCTACAAAGACGTGATGCAGGAAACTTTGAGGAACCTGGCCTCCATAGGTAAGGATGACGACATTCCTTTTGTCAATTAAAAAACAAGTGTTTCTGTAATTGGCACATCCGTGAAGTGTGGTGCAGAAAGGGAAGATGTTGGTTAATAACTTGGCATGACCACAGCTTCTCATGGATCTAGAAGCTAATTATTTTTCTATACTATGAATGCTTTGCACTCATTTTTCTGGGTCTGCATTTTAGGAATAAGATGGGAAGAACATGACATTGAAAAGTACTACAAAAACCAGGAGAGAAAACTAAGGTGAGTTGCACAATAGAAAGCAGTGTCTCCTCTGAGAATTCTAGTACATTATGAAATTTTTATAAGAAGCAAAGAAAACTAATAAATCCTGCTTCAAATGTCTTAGAAAATACTTTCCGAAATGTAATGTATATGTTCAGTGTTTACAAAATAATTCAATTGGAAACAGTATTAACAAAACCTATATATGACTATCATAGTTTGATTATAGCAAGGGTGAAGTTTTCTTGGAAAACATTCAGCATATTTAATTTTGGACAGTTCAGACAAGACAGAATACCTACATTTTTCCTATAAATCATAATAATAAATAACAACTATAAAATCATTAATGAAGAATCATTAATACTGTGCTTTTCCTTGTTTACAGAAGTCAAGTAGTAGAGAAAATCTGTGAAAGTAAAGAAGGTAGTCAGTGTGGAGAAAACTTCAGTCATATTACAAGTCTCAACCTGAACAAGGAAACCACTGGAGTGAAACTGCATGAATGCCACGTGTGTGGAAAGGTCTTCATGCATCATTCATCCCTCAATAGGCATGTCCGATGTCACACTGGGCACAAAGCATATGAATCCCAGAAGTATGGAGAGAAGCCATATAAGTGTAAAGAATGTGGTAAAGCCTTCGGTTATCTCCAGCATTTGGAAAAACATGAAAGAAATCACGATGGGGAGAAAACCTATAAACATAAGAAATGTGGGAAAGCCTTCAGTTGTTCATGTTCACTTCGACTACATAAAGTAACTCTTACTGGAGAGAAACCCTATGAATGTAAACAATGTGGTAAATCCTACACATCTTACAATTTCTTACAGAGACACAAAAGGATTCACACAGGAGAGAACCCCTATACATGTAAAATATGTGCTAAAACCTTCCATTGTTTTAGTCATGTTCAAACACACGAAAGAACTCACTGTGCCGAGAAACCCTATGAGTGTAAACAATGCGGTAAAGCCCACAGGGATACCAGTTCCTTAAAAATACACGAAAGAATTCACACTGGAGAGAAACCCTATGAATGTAAACAATGTGGAAAAGCCTACAGAGATCCCAGTTCCTTAAAAACCCATGAAAGAACTCACACTGGAGAGAAGCCCTATGAATGTAAAATATGTAACAAAGCGTTCACTTATCCAAGTTCTCTTCAGAAACATAAGAGAACACATACCGGAGAGAAACCCTATACATGTAAAATGTGTGGTAAAGCCTTCAGCTCTTCCAGTCAAGTTCAAGTACATGGAAGAACTCACACTGGAGAGAAACCCTATGAATGTAAACATTGTGGTAAAGCCTTTGGTTATTCCAGCTATGTTCAAATACATGAAAGAACTCACACTGGAGAAAAACCCTATGGATGTAAAATATGTAGCAAAGCATTCACTTACCCCACTTCTCTTCAAAAACATAAAAGAACACATACTGGAGAGAAACCCTATGAATGTAAACAATGTAATAAATTTTTCAAATTTTATAGTTCCTTACACATACACCAAAAAACTCACACAGGAGAAAAACCCTGTGAATGTCAGCAATGTGGTAAAACCTTCAGAGATCACAGTTATCTTCAAAAACATGAAAGAACTCACACAGGAGAGAAACCCCATGAGTGTAAACAATGTGGGAAAGCCTTCAGAGATCACAGGTCTCTTCAAAAACATCAAAGAACTCATACTAGAGAGAAACCCTATGACTGTAAGGGACATGGTAAAGCTTTCAGTTTTAATAACGATTTCCAAATACATAAATGAACTCACACTGCGGATACACTGAATGTCAAACACGTGGTAAAGCGTTCAGTATCCCAGTGATGTTGGAACACATGAAAAAGCTCACATTGGCGAAAAACCCCATGACTGTCAACAATGAAGGTAAAGTCTATGGAGGTCACAGTCCTTAAAAACGTGCGAAAGAACTGGTGCTGGAGGGAAACCCTAGGAATGTAAGGAGCACAGGAAAGCCTGTAGCCATGACAGCACCTTTCAGAGAGGTGCAAAAGGACACAGACTAGAGAAAAGCCCTGTGAATATAAGTAATTTGGGAAAGCCTTCAGATATTGACAAATTTTCAAACCCACGAAAGAAATCAACCTGGAGAGAAATCATATGTATAAAAAAATGTAAAGCATTCAGTTGTCTTAGTTTTCTTTGGAAACATGAAGACATGTCACTGGAGAGAAACCCTTTGAATGTAAACAAAGTGGTGGAGCCTACAGAGATCATTCAAAAGAACTCACACTGAGAAAAAACCCATGAATGTAAGTAGTAGAGGAAAGTCTCCATTTATCACAACCTTTAGAAGACACCTGACAAGGCACACTGGAGAAAAAAGCAAAAATGTAGAATGTGGGAAAGGCTTCAGTCATTCCAGTTTCTATCAAAAGTATGAAAGGACTCACTAGATAAAACCCCTTGAATGTAAACACAACGGGAAACACTTGATCCATTCTTACATATGAAAACTCCCACAGAAGACAAATAGAAATGTAAGTAACATGAGGAAGCTTGTTAGAAACTAATCTATGTATAAGGTATCAGAAAGTTTTCAACATGAAAGAGCTATAATATTAAAGTTGCAAGTAAATTGTGTTTATTAAACATTTTTTAAAGTCATCACTGGAGTATGGATTTCTAATTACTTTCAGAAATGAATATGCAAGTGATAATTCTGAGAGTTTTCTTTCAACAATAGCACATAAGATTAATGAATGGTGGTTTTTCTTTAAAACATTTAATATCTTCTTACCATTTTGAAGCCTGTCAGATTCATGGGTGAATCGAAGTGTATTTTTTAATTATATTTTATTGTTTATGCTATTAAAGTGTATTTCCTATATACAGGTAGGTTAAAACTTTATGATGTTTTATTTGTTCTGTGTTAGGGCATCAGTATGTTTTCAATTATGTTTGATTGTGATTAAAAGCACATGTATCTTTTTGTTAAATGAATACCTGTAGGTATTTCATAAAAACAGTTTATTAATTTTTCAATTGTATGCTTACAAATACTGTGTTTTTCTTTTTCTGAGAAAGTATGTTAAAATGTCCCATTATAATTCCAGATTTTCAAATAAACTTTGCAGATGTCTTCATATAATAGCAACTAGGTGTTTTGTCACCAAAAAGGATTCATTAGGGAAAAAGAAAGGGTTCCAACCCAGTGCATCCAGACAGGATAAGCCACGTGCACACTCTGGTCCGTGTGCCAAGTAGGGGAACAGTTATGGAAGGTAAAAGGAAGTTAAGGGAAGCAGATGTTAGAACCATGCCACTGTAGGGTTCTTGCTATGACACACAGTGCAAGAACTTCTTCCATAAATCCCAATTCCTTCCATAAACTCAACTGACTGTTATCTCAAAGTTTCAGTTAGCCTTTCTTTATCATAATCATACTTTATGGGTCAATTTTATTATGTATTCAAGTTCAGGTAATTTTTCCTCAGGCATATTTGGTTTCTTCTTTTAGAGCAGGGGTGTCAAATTCATCATCACTGGGGGCCACATCAGCCTTGCAGTTGCCTTCAAAGGGCTGACTGTAATTTCAACTCCTTAACAGTTAAGGAGTAGCTACATTTAGACAGTCTTAAAATTATTTTGGCCCTTTGAAGGCAACTGCAAAGCTGATGTGGCCCCCAGTGAAAATAAGTTTGACATCCCTATTTCAGAGTTAAAACTTTTGTCATGATGTTACTGAGCAAGGGCTCGACTCACTTCTTCACCCAACACACAAAGAAGCCAATAGTATGGCACTGGCTTTTGAGAAAAGAAAAGGCTTTTTGCCCTGGCCAGGTGGCTCCATAGGTTGGTACAATGCACCCAAAGATTACGGGTTTGATCCCCAGTCTGGGTACCTATGGGAGGCAACCCGTCAATATTTCTCTCTCACATTGATGTCTTTCTCCCCCTTCCATTTCCTCTCTAAAATCAATAAATGTATTTTTGCGTGAGGATTTTAATTACTTAATTAAAAGCCAACTGCCCCAAGGGACAGACCCCACCTACCCACAGAAGCTGGTTCTGCTCGCCAACTGACCTCCTGCCCGGTTGTCACTCAGAAAAACAAGAGGAGTGTGCTTGCGAACCGTCCAATCAGAGAAGCAGCATCAAGGCAATCTCTCGAAACCGCAAACCGCGTGGACTCTCCTGGCGCCGGTGATCTCTTATCGCCTGCCGTTAACAGTCCACCTTGACTTGCTCTGGCCCTGGGCCAAAGAGACAACGCTAGGAAGACCCCGGAAGCCGGGCAGTGGTGCGTTTGGAGACCGGGTTTGCCACGGTGAGGACAGAGGCTGGTTGAAACTGGTTGTGGCGAGACCTGGCCTCTCCATGGTCTGCGGATGTGAGTTCCCTCTGGGCTCTGCTGGGCCGGCAACCTGACCCTGGCGTCCCGTCACTTTGTGCAGCTTTGGCTCGGAGGACTCTCACTCTCGACAGCTCTGCACCCCAAGCCCACCCCACCCCCCGCCCGTCTCCACAGGTGGCGCACGGTGACCAGGGGAGGGAAAGCATGTCTCGGCCAGCAGCGTTTGGGCGTGGGAGGAGCTGTAGTCTGTAGGGTCCCCAGTCCTTCCTGTAGCCTCAGTGGGACCCGGTTTCTCTTCATTTTTCCAAATGTTTGGGAAACAGGGTCTCGAGTCCCTGTCCCTGTTCCCCCATCCACTTACCCACCCTGTTTCTTCCTCGGAGGAGCAATATACATTTCTGTATTTCCAGATCCTTCCTCGAGTTCCTGAACGCCAATTTGTCATATCCGATTTACAGCATTAACTATTTAGCTTTTATCCACAGAGCCATAAATGGCCCTTTTTAAAGATTTAATTTTTTTCTCTGAATATTTTACATGAGAGGAAAGCCAAAAATAACCACCTGGAATACTTTGTATGAAATCCCTGTTCCTCTCCACCAGAACTTTCCCTGGGCACAGCCATCCTATGGGAAATCCTTTGGGTGGAGGTCCTCTTTAGAAACTTTACTGGGTGTTTTGTCTTGTGAGCAGGTCCCCTCTCCGCTTTTGCCACTTGAAAAAAATGACTTATATATGTTTTGTTTTTCAGTAGGGGTAAACTATATTTCATCAGTAGAGCTTGGAAGACAAAATAGTTGCAAACAGGCAAGAAAGAGATTAATTTCAGAAAAAAACCTAAATATTTCAGTATTACTTTGCATTCGTAGTAAGTTTCTGAGGGTTTTTGTTTTTGTTTTTTACTTTGGATGTTTTCAAATAAAATTCCAGGTTTAGACCTGTAGAGCTGAAATGTTAAGTGTGAGGAATTATTTACAAACCAGTTACTTTTCCTCTAAATAGAAATAACTGACATCATTTTCTGAAAAAAATACATACTAGGGATTTTCTAACTGAGCTAGTAAAAGACTCTTTTTCTTCCTTTCTTTCCCCATAAACACTGAGAGCACATGATTTTAGTGGATTGTTCAAACCCTGTCAAAGTGTTCCAAAGCAATTCCAGTAGTGTATAGCGAAGGGCAGTGGTGACACTAAGGGCCCTCTGAGCCTGCACAGGGAAGTACTGGAAGGCCTGGTTGTTCTTTCTGGGGAGCCTCCCCCTGCAGGTGTCTTTCCTGCTCACACCCACCAAGGAAGGAGCCTGCACACTGAGAGAAGCTGCAGCCCTGGAAAGCTGGGGTGCATGTGCACATGGGGGAGGGGGGTGATGCCCCTTCAGAGGTTCTAGTTGTTGTTCCCTGAGGCCTGTTTCTAGATGTAGAATGGAGTTTTGCATCCACAATGTGGGTGTATTCAGTGTAATTCATGCACATTGAGAAAGTCTGTGAAAGTCAGGAGTCTGTGTCCTGGGTTAGGGTTCATGAGTTTGGAGTTAATTTGGGTCAGAACCTGATACTGAATCTAGCTGAGCATTTCTTCATGGGGAGCTGAAGCCTGAGAAAGGGAGCGTTTCCATTGTTCCCCAGGAGGGGAGGGTGTTAGAGCTCCCAGAGCTCACTCCTGGTGCTACACACGTGTTCCTCCCCTTTGTCCCCAGGCACCGTCCATCCTGGGGTTCTGTCTCAACCTGGAGAGGCTAGAATGTAGAACCTTCGGAAAGGGGCTCTCCTTCTGTCCTGTGGGAAGCAGGCTGCTCATCTGAGCTGATTCCAATACTGCGTTTCTTTCCTTTGGATCCTTTATCCACTGGGTAGTGCAGCCCTTTGACTCCAATTTCCCTGAGCACTTTGTAATTTTATTATTCCCTGTGTGTGGAAATAACATATTTAGTTTCTTGGGCTTAAAAAGGCAAGTTGATGGAAAGATATCATGGTATTCAGTCAAAGTAATTGTGGGACTAAATAGAATTGTTTTAGGCAAGAAAACCTCAAGATGTAAGATGAATGTATTTAAACTCTCAGGTCAGTTTTTGATTTTTACATTAGTGTTTGTATGTGCATGTTCCTGGAGAACATTGAAATTTAAAAGGCTAAAAGCAACTGAATTTCTATTTTAAGTGATGTGAGGTAAACTTCACTTTTAAAAATTCAAAGTTTATTTGAAGGTCCCTCCAGCCACCTCCAAATACAGAGTTTTGATCATATCTTCAGCTCCTATTAGTATTTCTCTTTGAAAATCCTACCACCTTTACAGAACTAAACCCAAATGCCTATTACTTCATAATATGATACTTATTCCTGAAAATACCTCCATGTGAGATATGAAGAAAGGATAAACTGGGATGCATCTTAGTTACCAAGATATTTGAAATTTTCATTTTGTATGGTTACATTTTTGTAACTCTTAGTGTTTAAAGGAATTAAATCTTAGAATGGGTCCTGGCTGATGTGGCTCAGTGGCTTGAGTGCTGGCTGGCCTGTGAACCAATGGGTCACTAGTGCAATTCCCAGTCAGGGCACATGCCTGGGTTGTGGGCCATGTCCCCAGTAGGGGGCGCATGAGAGGCAACCACACAGTGATGTTTCTCTCCCTCTTTCTCCCTCCCTTTCCTTCTCTTAAAAAAAAAAAGAAAGAAAATTTTAAAAAAAAATAAATCATAGAATGAGTTCCCATGTACAAAAGTTAAAGAAAAACTAGTAAATAGTAAAACATAATTATATACATTTCTCTGCTTATTTTAAGTAACTATGTAAGGTAGAAAAAGTCTAACTTAAGAAGACTCACTGCCCACAAATCCTGGTCCCTCCAGCCACCTCCAAATACACAGTTTTGATAATTTCTTGAGCTCCTATTAGTATTTCTCCTTTTTTAATTTTTTGCTTATTGATTTGAGAGAGAGTGCACACAAAACATCGATTTGTTGTTCCGCTAATTCACACATTCATTGGTTGATTCTTGTATGTGCCTTTACCAGGGTTCGAACCTCAAACCCACAACCTTGGTGTATCAGCACTATGCTCTAACCAACTGAGCTACCTGACTAGGGCTAGTATTTCTTTATATAAAAAGCCATTGTAAGTGCATATTTTTCTTACCCATGTCTGTCCTTGTAATGAGCAGTCACACTCTGCACTGTTTGGTGTTAGGTGACCACTAAGCTGCCCTCTCCCTCTCCCCTGTGTCCACACCTGGACAGGTGGATGAGAAAGTCCATGCTCCCTCCCCTAGCACTGGCTTCAGTTTCCATCCACATAAGCCCACCTGTGTGCAGAACTCTTGCCCTGGCCCTGCCCCCCAGCCAGGACGCTTTACTTGACCAAACCGTGTCAGGCTCCTGAATCTTCTCCCAGGGTTAGCTTTACACTTGTTGTAAAATCTAATTTTGACAGGAACCCTGTGAGGGAGGCAACCCAGAATTCCCCACCCTCCTATCTGACCACCCTAGTATCTGACCAGGTTCCTCCTCCTCCACTATCAGGTGATGTCTGATCACCCTGGCCTGTGTGCACCAAGAATCCTGTCAGGTTGGTTTAGCCAAAACACGCTCACCCCTGGTTCTTTTTTTAGTAACTTTCCATCCACTGACCCCCACCCTATCCTCTGGCGTGAATTCCCATTTGCCCGTGCTATACTCAGAGCTGAGCCCAGTCTCACTGCCGACCTGTGAAGCCCCATCACAGTGGCCTGTATACCTCTCACAATGGTTCTGAATTACCCCTGCTTTACCACCTTTGACAGGTATCACTGACTATTTTTTCTTTAACACCCCCAGCTACAGTAAAATCCCAGATCAGGCTCGTTTCCTTGCTCCCTCTCAGGCCATTTCAGAGATGCTTGAGAGGCCCATCTGGCCCTCCCTGGAGACCTCAATTATGAGAGTCTTAGGCCTTTTCCTACCCTCTCTGTATGTGTGGGCCACCTTGCAGCTGACCCTAACAATTGGCACTGTGAGGAGCACGTCCCTATATGACTACCCTGGGCCGGTCTTCCCTTGCCCAGACTTGCTCACCTGCTCTGCTCCTGGTGGTGGCCTGCGCTGGGGCTGCTGGGGGCTGGGGAGCTGTTGCTACGAGCTGTGCTGCCCCAGGAGGCCTTGCTGCGCCTGCCACTCCTCAGTTCTAGACCAGAGCTGGCTAGTTTGAGAATTACTAGGCGTATTAAGGATTTTTGCACCTATGTTCATCAGAGATACTGGCCGCTAATTTTCTTTTCTTGTGTCTTTGTCTGACTTTGGTTATCAGGGTAATGCTGGCCTGGTAAAGTGAGTTTGGAAGTGTTCCCTCCTCTCCAAGTTGTTCGACAAGCTTGAGAAGGATTGGTATTAATTCTTATTTATTTGGTAGAATTCACCGGGAAAGCTACCTGTTCCTGGACTTTTCTTTGTTGGGAGGTTTTTAATTACTGATTCAATCTCCTTACCCACTGTTCAGGCTTTATATTTTCATGAATCAGTCTTAGTAGGAAGTATGTTAATTTTTTAAAAAAGAATTTATCCAGTACTACTAGGTTATCACATTTATTGGCATATAATTTTTCACAGTCGTCTTTTATGATCCTTTCTATTTTTGTGGTATCAGTTATAGTTTCTCCTTTTCATTTCTGATTTTATTAATTTGAATCTTTTCTCTCCCTATTTTTTTAGCCTAGCTGAAGGTTTGTCTATTTATTTTATATTTTCAAACAACCAACTCTTAATTTGGTTTCTTTGACCAGTTAGTTTTACACTTTCGCATTATGTTTGCATCACTAATTATCAGTCTTTCATTTCAGTTTGAAAGTCCCTGTAGCATTTCTTGTAAGGCACGTGTAGTGATGATGAGCTTCCTTGGCTTTTGTTTGCAAAAGCCTTCCTCTACCTTCATTTCTGAAGGGCAGCTTTGTTGAGTAAAGCCTTATTGATTAGTAATTTCATTATCTAAGTACTGCGTATATCATGCCATTCTCTCTTGTCCTCAAGGTTTCTGCTGAAAAATTCATTGACAGTCTAATTGAAGATCTCTTGTAAGTGACCAGTCATTTCCTACTGCTACTTTCAAAATTCACTTTGATTTTTGATACTTTAATTAAAACGTTCTTTGTGAAATCTTTTTTGAGTTCAATTCTAGCCAAATGCAGGTCCCCCTGCCATTGCGAAAGCTAATGATACTCGAGAGACAGGTATGATGTAAAAGGAGAATGGTTTATTCAGGTGCTGGCTACTTGGAAGATGGGAAACTCTTGTCTCAGAGCCCATCTCCCTGGGAAGATGGGGGACTCATGTCTCAAAGCCTCACCTCCACATCTCAGGGCAGGCAAAGGTTTTCTTTTTCCTTTTTCTTCTTAAGGTTTTCTTTAGCAACACCAGCCAGAGGTTTTTATAAGGAGGGAGAGGGTAACAGAACAAAGAGATCATGGGAGGAGACTGGAAAGTTCTCTATGTGCAAACAAGCACAGTCCATTCCGACGAAGCAAGTGATAGTCTGCTGTGCGTCATCCTGGTTTAGTCATCCTGGCACCACAGTTGAAGGTCAGCAAATCCCCTGGAGCTGGGATACCTGAAGGTCGAGTCTGAATCTTTTGAAGTTAGTTCCTAGGATTCTTATGCAAATATGCTTTTTATCTACAAACTACATATTGGAGTCAACACTTACAGAAACAAAGAATGGAGGGGTGGGTCACAGTTCCCCACTGTTACACAACCTGTTTCAGGATCTCTGAGCTTCATGAAGCTATAGATGTCCATATCTCTCCCAAGATTTGGGAAGTTTCTAGCCATTATTTTATTAAATAAGATTTCTATCCTGGACTTCCGGCCAAGATGGAGGCGTAGGTGGAAACACTGTACCTCCTCTCACAACCAAGATTAAGGACAACAAATATTTATAAACAATAACACAACCAGCACACAGAAAATTGAACTACAGAAGTCCGACAACCATTCAACCAGACTGGTAAGAGGGGCAGAGTCGGCAGCCAGTGGAGAGGAAACGGCAGGAAAACATGGTGGCTGCCAGGCTCGGGAGCACTGGGGAGCATAGGTGGCGTGGAGCTTGCAGACCCCAGATGCCGGGAGGAGACGAGCAGAGCACCCAGGGCACGCAGGGAAGTTGGCCGACCATGGACACACATTCGCGCTCAGATAAACTAGGCAAGAGTGGGCAGTGAGACGGCCCGCACAGCCTAGGACCCCAGCAATGGGAAATAAAGCCTAAAAACACCAATTGAAAAGGTGCCGGGAGAGGCTCCCAGCTTCACAGTAGAGGTTGTGGGGAGACCCACAGGGTCTCAGAGTGTGCATAGGCCCGCCCACCTGGGAACCAGTGCCAGGGGGGCCAGTTTCCTTGTGGGAGGCAGCAGAGGGGACGTAAGTCCAAGAGAGTACAGAACAGACACCATTGTTCCCTCTCTGACCCCACCCCCACAGACAGCATCACAATCATGCGACTAGGTTGCCCCACCCTGGTGAACACCTAAGGCTCCGCCCCTCATATGTAACAGGCAACACCTGACCAAAAATGACTCAAACAGAAGAAAAGCTCAGAGCCCCAGGGCCAATACTTTTAAGCAAGCAAGAGATAGCCAACCTATCAGATGCACAGTTCAAAGAACTGGTAATCAGGATGCTCACAGAATTGGTTGATTTTGGTCGCAAATTAGATGAACAAATGAAGGCTACACTAAGTGAAATGAAGGAAAATGCACAGGGAATCAGTAGTTATGGGAAGAAAACTGGGACTCACATCAATGGAGTGGACCAGAAGGAAGAAACAAACAACCAAACAGAAAAGAATGAAGAAACAAGAATTCAAAAAAATGAGGAGAGGCTTAGGAACCTCCAGGACATCTTTAAACATTCCAACATCTGAGTTATAGGGATACCAGAAGGGGAAGAGGAAGAGCAACAAGTGGAAAAGTTATTGGAACAAATAATAAAGGAGAACTTCACCAATCTGGCAAAGGAAATAGACTTCCAGGAAGTCCAGGAAGCTCAGAGAGTCCCAAAGAAGCTGGACCCAAGGAAGAACACACCAAGGCCCATCATAATTACAGTAGCCAAGATTAAAATGAAGGAGAGAGTTCTAGAAGCAGCAAGAGATAAGGGGATGGTTACCTACAAAGGAGTTCCCATCAGACTGTCAGCTGATTTCTCAAAAGAGACCTTACAGGCAAGAAGGGGCTGGAAAGAAGTATTCCAGGTCATGAAAGGCAAGGACCTACATCCAAGACTGTTCTATCCAGCAAAGCTTTCATTTAGAATGGAAGGGCAGATAAAGTGCTTCTCAGATAAGATCAAGTTCAAGGAGTTCATCGTCACCAAGCCCTTACTATATGAAATGTTAAAGGGACTTATCTAAGAAATAGAAGATAAAAATATGAACAGTAAAAGGACAGCAAACTCACAGTTATTAACATCCACACCTAAAACAAAAGCAGACTAAGCGGTCACCTAAAACAGGAGCAGAGCCACAGAAATGGAGGTCACGTGGAAGGTTAGCAACAGGGGAGTGGGAGGAGAGGGTGGGGGGAAGGTACAGAGGATAAGTAGCATAGATGGTGGGGAGAAAATAGACAGGGAGAGGGCAAGAAGTAGTGTGGGAAATGTAGAAGCTAAAGAACCAAAGACACATGGACATGAACTAAAGGGGGGGGTGTGGGTGGGAGGGGGTGTGCAGGGTGGAAGGGAATGAAGGGGGGAAATAGGACAACTATTAATGGACAATTGATTAATGGCATAATCAATAAAATATATTAAAAAAGAAAAAATATATTTCTATCCTTCTCCTCTAGAAGTTCCATAATGTCTGGAAAAAGTCCAGCCCTTGTTAATAATAAGGAGAATGGTTAATAATAAGGAGAATGTTGTACATGGCTGTAACCTGGCAGCCAGGGAGAGTGGACTGGAATGCACATTCATGAACAATGACACCTCACTGTACTAGTCAGTGGGAATGATATACATGGTTGAGTGAGCATGTGTGTTTTGTGGCTGTCATATTCAAAATGATTGAGGGAGTAGAGCAACAAATCCACATAAGTTTTGCAATAAGCTTGAACATTCTTCTGTGGAAACTGTTCGAATGATTCAGAATAATTTCAGGGACAATGCAATGAGTGCAACTCAGATAAAATTGTGGCACAAATGCTTCGAAGATGGTCAAGAATCTGTTGAAAGCGATCCATGTTCTAGAAGGCCTGCAACAAGCAGGACACCTGAGAATGTTGAACGTGTACAGTCTGCAATCAACAAAGATCAGCGACTGACAGTGCAAGAACTAGAAGCTTACCTGGGGATTCCAAAAACTACATGGTCCAAGATTTTGATGCAGGACCTTGGCATGAAATGTGTTGTGGCAAATTTCATTCGGTGGCTTCTGCTACCAGAACGGAAGGAACATGGTGCTGCAGTTGCTAATGACTTGATTGAAATCGCTACCAAAGAACGGAATTTCCTCAAGGTCATAACCAGAGGTGAATCATGGGTCTACGGCTAAGATCTAGAAACAACCACCCAGTTGTCCCAGTGGAAATCACCTTGTTCTCCACGCCTGAAGAAGGTGCAGTAAAGTAGCAACAAGATCAAAGCAAGACCATGTTAACTGTGTTTTTTAATTGGGAAGGTGTTGCCCATCACAAATATGCCCCTCCAGGCCAAACAATGAGTACTACCTCATTGTTCTTCGTCAGTTGAGAAATGCAACACAATGTAAACAGCCAAAGCTGTGTGCAGTGATGATTGGCAGCTTCATCACAGCAATGTACCCACTCATGTATCACATCTCATGCAGTTTTTTTGCAAAGCATCAAATCACTCAGGTGGCTCAGCCTTCCTACAGCCCAGATTTCATGCCCTGTGACTTCTGATTTTTCCCAAAACTAAAATCACCTTTGAAAGGGAAGAGATTTCAGACCGTTGGTGATATTCAGGAAAATATGACAGGGCAGCTAATGGCAATTTCAACAAAGGATTTTGCAGTGTTTTTAACAGTAGAAGAGACTCTGGGAGAACTGTGTGAGGTCCCAAGGTACCTACCGTATTTTTGGGGCTACAAGACCCACTTCCCCCCTCCCAAATTTGGGAGGAAAAGAGGGGTGTGTCTTATAGTCCGAATGTAGCTTAACTGGCTTGCTGTGGTGGTGGGGGTGGCAGTGGAGCAGGATCACAGGTTATTAAATATTTTACCACATTTTGGCTTCAATTTTTTTTCCTATTTTCCTCCTCTAAAACCTAGGTGTGTCTTATGTTCCCGTGCATCTTATAGTCCTAAAAATACGGTACTTTGAAGGGGACTGAGGCATCACTGTCCTACGTACATGTTTCTTATATCTCCTTCAATAAATGTCTATTTTTTATATTACATGGCTAGATACTTTCTGGAAAGTATTATATCTTTTGCTGGTATCCTCAAAGCTTTCTTCATTGTTTTTCATTTTTTCTCCTCTTGAGTAATTTCAAAAGACCAGTCTTCAAGTACACAGATTCTTTTGATTCATCCAGTCTTAAAATTATCTTACATTTTTCATTATATTATATTCTTCAGCTTCAGAATTTGTTTGGTTCTTTATGATTTCTGTCTACCTGTTGAGTTTATTTTCTTGATTTCATTGTGTTGAATATCTGTGTTCTTATGAAGGCCACTGAGCTTCCTTCGAACAAGTAATTGTAATTTTTGTCAGGTGATTTATAGATCTCCATTTCTATGGAATGGGTCACTAGAAAATCATTGTTTTCCTTTACTGGTGTCATTTTTTGTGTGTGAAGGGGAGGGTGTTCCTTGAAGCCTTGCATTACTGTGTTCACATTTGAAGAAGCAGTCACACCCCGTAGTCTTGCCTGGTTTGGGGAAAGAAACAGCTTCACCAGTCAGCCCCAGAGGGATTCTGAGGCTCTGTCAGAATTTTTCTATGGATACATTCATCTCATCCAGTTTGTTTCCTCCTTAGGGGGAATTCTTAAGGTTGTATGCCTTCCCTGGATCCTTTAAAACCATTCCCAGCACTGAGAGCCTCCGTTTAGTTCTCCCAAGGGTAGTCCCCTACAATGCTCAAGTTCACGTGTCTTCTCCCAGTCCCACAAGCTGAGCCAGTTGAATGTGTGTGCTAATAAGACACTGGATGTTCACACTTGCTGTCTGGAGAAGGCACATGGAGGTGGGAGGGTGCGAGTGAGGTGCAGTGCATTGGGCACACCCATAGGACAGTTGGGGGTTTCTGCAGGCATCACATCCTGAGTGGCTGAAATGCAAGCCTCCTGGAGGGGTAGCCAACTATTAGTTGGGGTGCAGCCATTTGTTAAGTTTTGAACCCTGATTGTTGTGTCCTTGTAACTCCTGCACCCAGCTTTCCAGCCCTGCAGAAGTGCTGATTCCCTCAGCATTCTTAGTGAGATGGGAAATTAGTGAGCCCCTTGGGCACTGTCCCACACCACTGAGGAAGCCATGAGATCAGTCACTACACTGTCACTTTCCCTCTGGGAAGAATATCTGGCTGAGGGGGTCTCAGCAGTGAGCTTTTGGAAGGGTGTTGCATGTAAAGTGAAACTGTTCTTACCCCTGTCATAGTGTGTATTCTCAGATTTTATGTTCCAGTGGTGTGCAGGAACTTCTCCACTGGACCCCCAGACTTCCACAAAGGTGCACTCATCCTTGGCTGGTTGTCAGAATTAGTGCACTGTGGGGAGATGTTGATAGAAAATTCCTATTCTACTGTCTTGTTGCTGTCACTCTTACTGACTCATGTTATTTAGAAGTGTGTTTTTAATCTTCTAGTATTTGGGGGGTTTCCAAATATTGTCTTTGTTATTTCTAAAAAAGTGCCACCGTACGTCATACCTTCACTATCTATTGTTTTCACCAAGCAGTGTTCTTTCAGTTTTGCCTCCTTTGATCTGTCACCAAGTGGGTATTAATGGAGTTCCTTGAAGAGGTTTTCCGGAGGCTACTTTGCCCCCTATGTTTCACACATGCCGGCATCTGAGGCTGGGGCCTAGTCCAGGACTATGAGGTTCAAACCTCCCTCCCACCAGAACTAAGTGCCCCCAAGACCGCAGGATTCTTTAAAGTACCCAGATGAGTGGGGGTGGGGGAGAGAAGGGCAGGCATCTCCCCATTGGAAATGGACCACGATCAAAATGGAGCCAGAGTCATCATTACATATGGACAGGTTACTTTTAAGTGTCTCTTTGTGAAGAAGGGTCACAGTTCTGTGAGTAGCCTGACTGTCTCATGATTAAAGCACAGACTCGGACCCACTGCTCAGACAAGGTCCCTCAAAGGCACGACCTCTGGCCTGTAGTAGCTCAGGCAGGAGAGGGCGGGATCTTGGGGGCTGTCCAATCAGGGGAGTCGCCGATAACGACTTAAGGGCGACGCTCTGCTGACGGTTTAGACTGCGTGTTGAGCGCTTCTCTCTTGGTCCGTGCCTGCGTTCTTCCTCCTTGTCTTTAAAGGCCTCGGGTATCTCGGCCACATCATTGTCACTGTGGCCTGTACTTGCCGCAGGAGTCGTAGGGTGGATGACCGGGAACCACACAAGTTAAGAAATGGTGAGTGTGGGCCGTGGGTCAGAAGACAGGGAGGAAGTGTTGGTGGAACAGGGTGACTGGACACGGCCTCCCGGGGGACACTCCAGAGTTTTGGGACACGAGTCCACCAGGGGCGCGGCACGCAGCACGGGAGCTCGGCCGACAGCCGGGACCCCCAGGTGTTTCCTCCAGTCACGGTGCGGCTACATTCCCCCCCCCCGCCCCCGCCTCAAGAATGTTCGGTGACCGCGGGGAGGGTCACCAGACTCTCCGGGGTTCCTAGTGGGAAGAGCTGGGGTCTATGGGATCCTCCGCCCCACCTTTCTCCCCAGGGGACACGTTTTCTCCTGAGTTTTGCAAATGTTTGGGTAGCGGAATCTCAAATCCACGACCTTGCCCACCCACTCCCCCCGCCGCCCGACGTTCCTGGGACTGGCAGTAAATTCCTGTTTCCATATCTTTTCCTGCATTCCTGAACGCCATCTTCCCCTCTCTTGTTCGCAGCATGATTAACTGTTTGTCTTCCGTGGCACATTTCACACTGCGCAGTATTTTATTTATCATTTCCGCACACAGCCATGGATGGTTCTCTTTTTACAGATTTACTATTTTCCCCGTGGATGTTTTATGTAAGAGGAAAGCCGCGAATAACTGCCTAGAACCCTGTTGTGAAAAAAACCTTGTGCCTCACCCCTGGGTGCACACATGCTGTGGGTGTCCATGTTCGGAAACTTCCCTGGGTGATCTGCCCTTTCATCCCACTTCCAGGCCAAGCACTACCTGTCTCCGAGTTCGTGGGTTTTTTTTTTTCACTTTAACCCTCTATTGTTCAGTAAGTATAAATGTATTTAATCAAAAGAAAAACTATAAAATATTTCCAAGGAAGAGGTGAATTTCAGAAAAAAATTTAAAATTCCATCATCACATCTATTCGTTAACATTTTTGTTTCTGTTTTTCTTCCATGAGCAAGTGTAGAAACATTCTGAAATCGGTTCTTTTGGTGGATTTCAAAGGCAATGTCACGGCTTAGACTCACAAGACCTAGAAGTGTGTTCAATATAATCGTTCTCCAAACAGTTACTTGCCATGGAAATAATTCACATTTATTTTCTGAAAGGAATAGATATTTACAGATTGCTTGTTGAACCACAAAAATGCCTTACCCTTTTCCCCCATCCTTTACACATAAACACTGGATTTGAGTGGTTTTACTCGATTGCTCAAATACTGGGAGTGGCTCGCCTGGGGCGTCGTCCTGTACAACTTAAGGTTTTGGGTTTGATCTCTGGACCAGACACATACAGGAGGCAATTGTTTCTCATATCAACTTTGTCCCCCCCGCCCCATCTTCCTCTCTCTCAAATCAATAAACATCCTCTGGTGAGGGTTAAAAAGAGAAAAAATAATCAGTGGTGGTCCAGAGCAAGTGTGTCAAAGCAGAAGCCTCAGCACAGTGTCTCCAAGCTAAGGCCTCCTTGACCCTGCACAGAGAAGTACTGGAAGGCCCAATGGCTCTCCCTGGGGAGCCTCCCCTTGCTGGTGTCCTCCCTGCTCATACTCACCCCGGAAGGAGCCTGCAAACTGAGAGAAGCTACAGCCCTGGGAAGTCGGGGCAGAGGGTGATATCCTTTCTAAATCTGTAGCTGTGATTTCCTTGGGCCTGTTTCTGGGTATAGGCTTGAGCGCTGTAGGTGCGCTCAGAGGAATCTGTGTACATTGAGAGAGTCTGTGAACATCAGTTCTGTCTTCTAGACAAAGGGTTTATGAACTTGGGAGTTTTCAGTGGTGGGGGATGAGAACCTTAAATTGAATCTGTCTAACAGTTTCCTCACTTGGGAGAATTAAAGCCTCAGAGAGGAAGCCTTTCCATCACCTCAGGAGATGGGCATGTGGAGCTCCCAGAGATCATTCCTGTGGGTGCTCCATCAGCAGGGAGTGGCCCACTTTTTCAGAGTTGCATTCCAAAAGGGGGTGCTTGAGAATGTGGGTTTTCTTCTGAACTGTAAGGAGGCAGGCAGCCTATCTCACCTGATTCAAAGATTTCTTTCTTTGGTTATTCATAATATTGCATATTGAAGCTCTAAATTCTAGTTTCCCTTGGCAATTTATGATATTTTCTGGGTATGTAAGGTTTTTAGTTCTTGGGCTTTGGAAATACAAGTGGATTGAAAGATACATGGGAATAAGGTAAGAAATTCTGGAACCAAATAGAGTATTTGCTCCTTGTAGTCAAGAGACCAAGATACAAGATGGGTGTATTTGAGCTCCCAGGTAGATTTTACATTTTTAGATCAGCGTTTGTATGTTCCTGTCCCCAGACAGCTTTGGAAATTTAAATGCTATAAAATTGCTTAGGCATAAGGGAAATTAATTCCTATTTTAGTTAATAGGAAAACTACTCAAAACTTACATGAACCTTTGAAAATCCTGATGCAGCTAATGGATTAGGCCCAAATAAAGTTATAATAGGCTTTTACTCCTGAAATAGTCCCCCAGTGTGATATATAAGGAAAAGCTATAATGCCTCTTGTTATTTTGGTTAGAAGACTTGAGGGTTTTTTATTTTTTATGGTTTAAACTTTTATAAGCATCAATGTTTAAAGGATTGAATCTTAGAATGGTTTCCTATGTTGAAAAGAAAAAAAATTATAATTTTAAATTAAATTTTTAA
Organism: Carollia perspicillata; assembly: GCA_004027735.1. Classification (NCBI taxonomy): domain Eukaryota; kingdom Metazoa; phylum Chordata; class Mammalia; order Chiroptera; family Phyllostomidae; genus Carollia; species Carollia perspicillata. The sequence goes on along the minus strand of PVKM010014681.1, from coordinate 2,358 downwards.
AAGCGAAAGTAATTTAATTTAATTTAAAGACTATTAAATAGCCCTGGCCTGGTGTAGCTCAGTGGATGGAGTGCTGGCCTGCGAACCAAAGGGTTGCTGGTTTGGTTCCCAGTCAGGCACATGCCTCGACAGGTTCCCATTTGGGGGTGCATGACAGATTACCACACATTGGTGTTTCTCTCCCTCTTTCTTGCTCACTTCCCCTCTCTCTGAAAATAAATAAAATCTTTTTTTAAAAAAAGACTATTAAATAGAAAAATATGGTTTATATAGAATTAAGAATTACTAAGAATTATCACCCTGGCTGGTGTAGCTCAGTGGATTGAGTGCGGGCCTGTGAACCAAAGGGTTGCTGGTTTGATTCCTGGTCAGGGCACATGCCTGGGTTGCAGGCCAGTTCCCAGCAGGGGACGCAAGAGAGGCAACCATATGTTGATATTTCTCTCCCTCTCTCCTTCCCTTCCCCTCTAAAGATAAATAAATAAAATCTTAAAAGAAAAAAAGAATTACTAAGAATTATTTTTTAAAATAATGCATGCAACAGCTAGCAAAAGTCTATAAGATAAGGTTTAAACTCCACTTACCACCAGAACATCCCGGTCCCCTCTGGGGCTCTTGCTTTTAGCTAACCCCAATAACCAGTGTTGAATTTCTTGAGCATCCTATCAGTGTTTCTTTATAATGAGCAACTGGACTCCACACTTTTTGATATCTGACTGTTCGTGGCTGAAGCCTCCCTGCTCCCTCTGCCCCTTGGGCTCCCACCTGGACAAACTGCTTAAAAAGTCTGTGTGTTCTTTCCTCTTGAGATGGCAAAAAATTCAAACCACACACACCCCTGCCGTTGGACTAGGACTCCAGAGGCTGGGTTGGTCCCAATGTAGAGGGCACAGGTGGGAGAGGTGGACCCATCGGGTGGTTGCTCGTGCAAGAGCAGTCATTTAAAGAAAGGCGAGAGAGGCAGGAAAGGCGGCCAGTAGGTGGCAGGCAGACCCACATTCCTTCTTTTCCACACTCGTAATTCCAGAGGGATCCCACTAACTGTAAGCAGGATACCCCTGATAATGGTAGGGGAGATACCAAATATAACATAGAGTGCACCTAGGGATGTTTCACCATAACTATGGTCTTACCTAACTTTCCATGGTCATAGTGCCATTTTCTTAAAGTATGCCACGGTCAGCAGGGAAGGTTTAAATCGATGAGTTAACACTCGTAAGTTAAATTGTAATTTAGCCTTTGCCGCTTTCAAAATATATTAACAAAATGGGACCCCACAGTCCTTAACCCCCGTTAAATTCATATGGCCTAATGTAAGTTAAACAGGGCATTAAAGGATTGAAAACCACTGTACACCTATTTAGTGAGGAAGTGATCATACCCTCTGCTTCACCTTTGAATAGCTGATTTGGCCTTTTTTTTTTTTTCAAGATGGTCTCAATTAACTTGATAGAATAAATTTCTAAATGAACTTAACATGCTCAAAGATCCTGTGTTGACTGGTGAAAGAGCAGTCATTAACTGCATTGATTATAATAACTGGGTAACTATAATTGGCAATGGCGAATTTTTAGTTGAGCTGTTCCTCAAGAAAGAATGACACCTCACAGTGGATTACTGCAACCTTGAGGCTGCGGTCAAACCAAGTAAGCCCCTCCCTATTCTCAGTCCCCAGCATTATGGAAGTTACTGCCTCTATCCATTCAGCAACTGGTCAATATCCTGCTGTCACAGATTTGACTGTTTTGCTCGTACCTATGACATCAGTGTCATTGGCCTTCATCTCTGAAGGAACGTGATCCACCTTTACCTGATTACCTTCAGGACCTCAGCACCACTGCCAGCAGACATGGTCTCTGCAGGCAGGGTCTGAACCGTATCCACCCTGCTCCAGGGCACAGGTATGACATTAAACTAGTGACATCCTCCTCTGAGGGTACCCAGGACATGAAAATATTGACAAAAGTCACTCATAAAAAGCAGAGGCCATTGCTGTGTATATCAGGTGAGGCCCTGGCCCCATGTTTAAATTCCTTAAAACGTATTCAGTAATCTGGGTCCTGCTCCATCCTTAGGCGGTGAAGAAACAGCTATTGCCCCTCTTAGCGCCCACTACATTGTCTAGATTCTTTTGGTGCTCTGGAGGAAACACAGTCCGTTTACACGTTGCACTTGAGTCCATTTATGTTGTTTCTTACAAACTGGCCCACCTGGAATGGTAGGTACCCCTGCAGCAAAACCAAAAGGCTCTGGACTCAGTCAGATTGCCGTGCGACAGGCACTCCCATGGTGCCCACAGACACGTGTTCCACAGCAGAGCCTTCTGTGACCTCCTGCCATGCCTCCCGGAGTTACCCA
>PVKM010014680.1:0-28748 GCA_004027735.1 Carollia perspicillata | reverse complement strand
TTTCCCCTTCTTTTCACCATCACCCCTCTTCCTCCTCCCTTCTGGTCACTGTCAGTCTGCCCCATGTTTCCATGCCCATGGTTCTATTTTGTTCATTAGTTTATTTTGTTCATTGGATTCTCTTACATTTGAGATCATATGGTATTTGTCTTTCACCTACTGGCTTATTTCACTTACCATAATATTCTCCAGTTCTATCCACGCTATCACAGAAGATAGGAGTTCCTTTGTTTCTTTCTGTTTTCAGACCAGAAAAAGAAGTAAAAGGCATCAAAATTGGCCAAAAGGAAGAAAAATTCATTATTCACAGATGTCATGATAATGTACACAGAAAACCCTATAGTCTCCACCAAAAAAACTACTTGACCTGATAAGTGAATTTGGCAAAACAGCATGATATAAAGTCTATGTTCAGAAGTCAATGACACTTTTGTACACCAACAATCAAATACCAGAAACAGGACTTGAAAAAATTATCCCATTTACTATATAGCAACAAGAAAGTCCTAGGAATAAATTTTTTTTAGGGTTGTTCAATTACAGTTGTCTTCATTTTCCCCCCATTACTCTCCCTGCCCTACCTACTGCCATCTCCCACATTCAAGCCTCCCCACCATTGTCTTTGTCCATGGGTCCTTTATACTTGTTCCTTGATGACCCTTTCCCTTCCTTGCCCCCTTATCCCCCTTCCTCCTCCCCTCTGGTTACTGTCAGTTTGTTCTTTATTTCCATGTCTCTAGTTCTATTTTACTTCCTTGTTTGTTTTGTTGATTAGGTTCTATGTATAGGTGAGTTCATATGGTATTTGTCTTTTACCACCTGGCTTATTTCAGAATTGAAGTGTAACAGCATGGATGGAACTGTAGAGGATTATCCTAGGAATAAATTTAACCAAAGAGGCAAAAGACCTATACCCAGAAAATTGTAGAATACCAAAGAAAGAAATTAAAGAAGATACAAATAAATAATTTTTTAAAACAGAAAATCTTTATTTTTGAGGATGTTCAATTTTTCAGATTTTTAAATGAATTGTGATTTTGGTGGTATATCTAAGAATATTTTGCTGAGCCCAAATAGCAAATATTTTAATCCTTTTTGCACCATGATGTATTACATAGTATTAAGTTTCTTTTGAGTTAACTTTTGTTTATAGCCCAAAGTATGTGTCAAGATTGGGGTTTTTGCAGATAAATATTCAATTGTTTTAGATCAATTCATTCAAAAATATTCTTTATCTAATGTCATGCCTTTGAATCTTTGTTAAAAACTAGTTGTCCTTAAATGTGTCAGTCTATGTCCTAACTCTATATTCTATTCCATTGAGTTGTCTGTCTATCTTTATATCACATACCCTGATTACTGTAACTTTATAATGTTTTAAAAACATTAATCCTATAATTTTGTTCTTAATTTTCAGGACTGTTTTGAATAGTGTCAGTCTTCTGCATTTTCAGATGAATTTTGAAATTGACTTGTCCATTTTTGCAAAAAATTATACCAGGAGCCTGATTGGGATTGTATTAAATATGCAAATCAATGTGGAAAAAATGACATTTTAATTAGTCTTCCTACACTTTAACTCAATATTACCTCTCCATTTGTTTTCATTAATTGTTTTCATAATTCTTATTTATTTTTAAGGTTTAATTTGGGTTCTTAAATATTTTTAAGTTATCTATTTTACTAATAAAACATATGAAATAAAGTTATAAAGTAATTTCCCTATAATTTTAACCACTGTGTCACTTTCATTTGATTGCTTTTCTTACTTATTATGGACTTATTTCCCTTTTTGTTTGCATGCTTGATCATCTTTGATTTTATGTCAGACATTGTAAATTTTGCATCATTGCATGTTATATTCCTATATATGTTCTGGATCTTTGTTTTGGGATTCAGTTATGTTACTTAAAGATAGCTTTTTTTCTTTCAGGTTTTGATTTGATGATTGGTTAGGTAGCTGCAAGGCAGTGCCCAGGCAGCAGATTATTCTCCATTAATGAAATATATCCTTCCCGAGTTTTGAACCTGTTGCCTCATGAATTATATATTTTTTCTAACTGGTAGGATCACATACTGCTCGTGGTCCTAGTGAGCACCAGGTACTTTTCTCTTTCACACTTTCCCACAGTTCTCCATCTAGCCTTAGGCAATCAGTTTCCTGCTATTTGAGGGGCACTCTAGAGCTCTCACGGTTTTTCTCCCTGTGCAGTTTTCTCCTGTGTGGTGTTCTGTGTGGCAACCTCTAGCTGCTTAACTCTTCTGGAACTTTCAGCTCCATCGCCTCAACCCCTGCAATTTGTCAGGCTCTTATTAGCATTTTGTGAGAATACACTTTCTAAACTGTAAAAAGGAAACTGTCATTTCCCTACTTCAGATGAACTTTGTATGGCCTGGCATCACCTATGATTAGGTTCTCATGAGTCCTCATGATTAGGTTCTTCTTGACTGCCCTTCAGTCTGATACTCTACACTCTGACATATAGACCAAAGAGACTTAAATACTGCTCCTGGTATGATTTCCCTGGGTGCATTTTTATGTAATTTGCTATTTTTACACATTTTAGACTTATATAATTTTTGCAAAAAATTGAGAAATTTTCCATATTTTCTTCACCAAACTTATTTTAATTTTAACATATATAACTGTAGTAGAGGCATTTATACCAGGAAATTAACATTGACACAATATTGTACTAACTAAGCTACCAACCTTGTTCAGATTTTACTGGGATTTTCACTAGTAATGTTCTTTTTGTGTGTGTTACAGGGTTCCATCTTGCATTTAGTTATTTCTTATTTTATTTTAATTTATTATTTTATTTATAGTAGCCAGGTCTTTGCTTTCATGACCTTAACACTTTTGAAAAGCACTGAACAGTTATAGGGAAAAAATCTTTCCTAATTTTATTTTGGTTGGTATGTTCACATTTTTTAAATAAAATGTAATACTGTTTTGGGAAAGAATACTACAAAAATGATATGCTTTTATTGGTATTGTATCAGAAACTTCAGGACATCCAAATATTTTTAAACTGATAAGAACAGATCCTACACTTGATTTTAGCCAAAAGGCCGAGAAGCGATGACGTCCAAATATTTTTAAGACTTGTGATATTAGCCTTGATCATTTGCTTAACTTGGTGTCCGCCAGATTTATTCATATTGAGATTACTATCTTTCCTTTTGTAATTGATACATATGTCAGTGTAGATATTTTGAGACTAAGAAAATACCCTGTTTCCTCTCAAACTTCACCCACTGAACTTTCAATGGCTCTTGGTGAAACTTGACTGCAACAATGATTACTATGGTGTTTGCCTAAAGTTGGTTTCCACTTTCCTTCTTTAATTTAAAATTTTCAGTTGTAATTCTTCTATAAGGAAGAATTTCCAGTTTCATCTATCTGTCTATCTATCTATCTATTTATCTATCTATCTATCTATCATCTATGTATCTATCATCTATTTATTTATGTGCCTATTTTATTTATTATTCATTTATATCAGTATGACTCAATTATGGTTGTTTAATTTATGAATTATAATCCAATACTCTCATTATATTATTGCCCAAATTGATTGGCCATTAGGTCTGCTTTAGATTAATGCCAGTATTCTTTCGTTATGCCTCCTTTCCCTTATGAGAACTTTCTTACTTTCTGGTACCCCAAGATGTTTTATGCCCATCTTGTACTTTCTTTGCCCCAACCCTGAATTCAACCATTTATTTAAATATGTAACCCTGGGGTTACAAAAACCAAAAACATTATGTTTTTAATTGGGGGATGGTGTTTAGAAAAAGTATTTTGGCACTTGTACTCATTGTTATAGGGGTGTTCTTAATACCAACTGTTCTCAGGGGACAGAGAAAGGAAATACATGTATATATACTAAACCATGCAAATACACATATGTAAATATTTGTATCTATATTTAATCCATCAACCAGCCATCCATCTACCGTCTATCTAATCTGTCACCATGAGTTCATACTAACACTTCCTTAGTTAAACTGCTCAGATAATCAGCCCTTATTATCATTATTTATACCTATATTTTTGTTTAATGCTACTATATAAATAAAGTAATTTTGGGAATGCTTATTAACTCCAGGGCTATCTATTTAAATATTCTTTATGCAGATTATAGTGTTTTTTTAAGTTGCTGTTCAAGTACAGTTATCTCCATTTTATAGTATTTATTTATAAGATCTTTAAAAAGAGATCAAATGTTTGTCTTTCCCATTTCTTTTGATATAGTTATGCTATTGATTTGAAGAATAATTAGATTAATTTTTTACTCTTGTATTCTCTTTTGGTCTCTCACCACACCCTGGCAGATTTTAATTATGTGTTAATAGTCAGAGATATACAAAGGATATATCATTTTGGGCCATAAGATGCACCTAAGTTTTAGAGGAGGAAAATAGGAAAAAAAATTGAAACAAAAAATGTGGTAAAATATTTAACAACATAAATAACATAATATTTTACCAATATAAATGTAACAGAACTCAACGGCACCACTAACAACCATTATTTCTCCAAAATTGGGGGGAGGGTGCATCTTATAGTCCAAAAAATATGGTATTCAATGAATATATCCTCATCTATACTACCTATCCCCATTCTTTTCCTTTTTTCACCTTTTCAACCCACTCCTTACAGGTAGTCATATCTTTCTGAGATAGTCCCATTTCACCCTTTTTTCTTATCCAGCTCTTTCTAGAGTAATTATTTTTAAATGTATTGGGCCTAGAACCATTCTAATGATTTTATAACCATGCCAAAGATTGTGATTCTCACAAAGCCATACGAAATAGGTTTTGTAAGAAACAAAACTTGGAGTGAACTTGTCTTTATCTACAAAGTTATATAAATAACCAAGTCAGGGTTTCTTCGATTCAGATTTGTCTGTTTCACTCCAGGGTAGCCAGATGTCTTTATCTTCCTCCCCTTCATATTTCACAGAACCCTGCTCATACTATTCATATAACATTTGAATCCCAGTCTTGCCACTTACTATTTTTATTACTTGTGTAGTACAGCTAACCTTTCTGTATCTCCATTTTTAAATCTATTATAATCCATTCTTCATACAGTTGTTGTGAATAATAAATTAGTTAATATTTATAAACATTTATATTCCATATAAAACATAAAATTAAATAACTATGAAGTACAAAATGATTAGCCCAAGACCTATTAACTTATTAGTGTTTGGTAAATTAAAAATATTTATTTAAATTTCTGTTATTTCTTTCAACTAGATTATGTGAATTTGAGGAGTCATTCTTTATGATGCTAAAAGAATGACTAGAACATAAAGAAGTGCTCATTATATGTTTTAAGGAAATGACTGCATAAAAGTTAAGGTCTATCTATAGCAATCCAAAAGTTTAAAAGAAGGGTGAAATGGCCCTGGCTGGCGTAGCTCAGTGGATTGAGCGTGGGCCTGCGAGCTAGAGGATCACGGTTTGATTCCCAGTCAGGGCACATGCCTGGGTTACAGGCCAGTTCCCAGCAGGGGACCCACGAGAGGCAACCATACACTGATATTTCTCTCTCTCCTTCCCTTCCCTTCTAAAGATAAATAAATAAAATCTTTAAAAAAATAAAAAAGGATGAAATGTATTTGAAAGTAATTATTTGAAAGCGAAACTTAAACATAAAACAAATATCAACATTAATATACAAATGGATCATGAGAAAACAGTGTCTTTTTTATTGAAGATTGGGTGCAATGTAAACTTAATCTCACTGACAAAATAATTTCTCTGGAGACTTTTTTCCTCCTCAATTTAGAAAAAAGTCTTTTTTGATAAAAATTTGGAGGTGAATCATCATGCAATGCAGACTCCCTTTCCTCTGGCATCAGTGAAACAATAAAGCTTTCACATTGGGATCCTCAGGGACAGCTACAAACCTGAACTTAATGCCCTTCTCAAAACTGACTTCTGAAGCAACTCAGGAGTGAACTATAAAATAAAAGGAGTTAAAAAAAATCTCTTAACCAGGATTCTTAGTGGCACAGGCCTGAATAGCACTGTGTAGATACTCAAACTTTCACACAAATCTTAAGGTTACCTTCCATGGATTGCTACTGGTCCTTTATCTCCCTCTACCTAGGGAAGCAAATGCAAAATGAACCTTTTTGTGCATTTAACAATATTACAGGATAGGGAAATGAAATGGCATTTAAACGAATTTAATATATACTGTATTCATCTATTTATTTTTTTCATTTTACAGTCGTGAAAGAACCTATACTCAAGGATAAGTTGCTTTTTTTCACTTCTGCTTATTTTCTTTTAAATCAAACGCTTTGGGCCCCTAATGCAGTTGTGAGTAATCAAGACACTGCACTGTGGGAGAGGACACTAACAATCACTGCAGCTGCTGAGGTGAACCAGCCTTGCTTGACAAGTGATGGCGCAGAGAAGGGCATTGTAGGTACTCGGTGTTTGCAGAGCCCTTCAGGTTGGACATGTGGCTCTTTACATCTTGAGAGAGGCTGTGCTGTGTTTACTGACCAGATCTTGTGGGGGAAAAATAAGAACTGTTTACTGAACAAACAATCTAGTGTGCTGCTATTTAGAAATGCACATACACAGCTAATTCTAATGAGGTCAATTGAATTATTATTGGCTAAATAAAGTTGAGAGGTTCATTGAAATTAAATATTTCAGTTTATTCATAATGCTTATTTTTCATAGAAAGGAATTTACCTATGTATCATCCTAATCTTGAATGGCAAGGATATTGTAAGTTCATATTCTTGTATGTACAAAAATGTTACCTAGAATTTCCAAAAGTAAAATTACATCTCACTCAAAATACCAAATGAAGTATAAATATTATAAAATTTTCTTGCAGTTACCAGTGGGTTTCTATGTCAACACTCAATTTTTTGCATTATCTAAACAAAATATCAAGAAAGGTCTCTCAAGTACACACGGGTTACCACAAAGAGGGCATAAGATTAGACCTTGAATTCAGGGGTTATTTCAGCTTCTGTGCCAACCCACTTTTACATACCATAAGTCAGAGATCTGAGTGCCCTATCTCTCCAAGTGCACTCTGAAGTCAGACAGGCCTTCAGAGGTCCTGGTGCCCACATACTTGGAACGTTCCTGCTGTAGAGTTGGTAGATCCTCTGTTCTTTATAAGGAAAACATCAATACTTGGTTTTATTCCACTTCCTCCCAGCTCTTCCTCTATTGTCCATGTCCATGGGTTATATGCATATGTTCGTTGACTAATCCCTTCACCTTCTTTCAACCAGTCCCCGCCTTACCCCTTCCCTGTTAAAGTTGTCAGTCTGTTTGATGTTTCCAAAATGATGAGCTTATAACTAAGGCATGTAATAGCACAACTGGCACTGAATTCTTATAGTGTTTCTGTCCAGTGAAAGCAGCATTTCATAACTCTGCTTTTGAGCACACACCAGAAATGGTGGTTCTAACTTCTGCTCCTAGTGAGAAAAAATATGCAATCTTTTTTAAAAAATATAATACAGTAGGAAATATAATAGATTGTTCATTTAATTTTGAAACATACTCTTAGAATTTCAGATTTCTAGAACTTGTCATGGACCTCAGAAATTATTTCTACTTTTCCCCCTAAACTGTCAAAACACTTTTTAAAAAAATTCATTTAATCTATATTAACAGTCTTCAGGTTTCATTTTGTTCCATAGTGAGAAAAATCTACTGACAGTTTATATTGTTACACTTTAAGTATTTTCTCTCTTCTTTTATCTTCATGTATATTTCTCTCCTATTCTTGATCTTTGTTAATGACATTGCCATAATTTCCATTACTAGAATAAAAACCTAAGTCAATTTGACCCCTCACTCACCCTTAACCCTTGTATAATTGAGTGTCAATTTCTGATAATTCTAGTTCTTTACCTTCTTTTAATTTCAACTTTTTATTTCTACTACTACTGTCACACTCTGAGCCTTCAGTAAATTTTACCCATTTGTTCACATTGTTTTAAATATTTTCTGTGGTTTAAAATTATACTTTTATGCTGTAGACAAATAGTTTTAAATTAAATCTCAGATCAAGCAATCCTCCTTTTAAAAAACATATAATCACTCTCTGTATAATATGAAATAAAATGTACAGTTTTCAACCTTCCATTTAAGTATTCAGCCTTCCATTTAAGTATTCCATTTAATGTACTGGTTCATCTTTTGTTTCTACTTATTAAGAAAATCACAGTTAGTGGATGTTTTATTTTAAACAAAAATACTTAGTAAAAATTTGAAAATATAACATTATAAAGAAGAAAATAACCTTGATTCATAATTCCAGTATAAAAAGATGCCATACTCCTAGTTCTTTTGGTATGAATAATGTATAAAATATTACATAAAAACAAAACGTTGCTGATCTCATTCACATTATGTTGTTTATCTTAGAAAACTTAAATTTAATTGAGGAATATTATAGTATATTTGATGATTATAAGTTATAACATAGTTAACCCTTTTTGTATTATTCTTGTTTGTCAAACCACATTTTCCAAGCATGGTGTTTAATATTCAGATCATTACCGTAACAAAAATAGTTTAGTAATTCTATATTATATTTTTATTTCTAGAGCACCTGGCTTCTTATTTCTTAATTTACTAATTTTGCTTCAGTTCTTGAATAGTTGTTTTTACAGCAATGATCAACATAAAGTTTTTCTAGCAATTCTCCACAGAAAAGTCGTTAACTGTTTTGCTTTCTAAGATCTTGTGTGTTGTGTTTATTTTAATTGTCTATATAATTAAAATCTTATCTATACATAAAAACATCTTGGTGTTAAAAACTAAGTCTTAAAATGTTTGTTGGTCTCTGGCTGGTGTGGCTCAGTGGATTGAGCATGGGCCTGTGAGCCAAAGGGTCACTGGTTCTATTCCGAGTCAGGGCACATGCCTGGGTTGCAGACCCAGGTCCCCAGTATGGGGAGTGTGACAGAACCACACATTGATGTTTTTCTCTTTTTTACAAGTTCTGCAAGAAGATGTTCCAGAGATCTTGCTCTAAACTATTTCAGTTATATTAAATAATTTCATAATACATAAATTAATACATAACTAAGCAGTTTCTTTGAGATTTTTAAATTGATTTTAACTTTCTTTTACTTCTACATTTTATGTTTTCTACTATCTTTCATTGAGGCATACCATATTTTTTCCTAAAATTAGCTCATTCAGTTTCTTTATAAATTTATTTTGTTTATCTCACATATGTGAGTTCATCTGCTGGTTATCTCTAAAATTTCTGATTTTGAATTCATGTTTTAGATTTGGCTTCATTCCCTAAATACTGAGTTACCCTCTTAATGTTAAATCTTGCAAAGTTATTAAATATGCTGGACAGTGACATTGGCAAAGATATTATAAAACATTGAAGAAGGACAAAACAAAGTAAATGGTCTGTAAAGCTCTTTAAATGGAAAAATCACATGGTTCTATAATTTGAATGTGTCTATTTAGTTCTTCACTCTTGCAAAAATTTACTGTAGACATTTGGGTATCACCGTCCTCTATTGACGTCTGACTGTTTAATCTAGTCAGTGAAACAATAAGCAAGCACTAAGTATTTCTTCTGAGCTTTACCTTAACTAGGTGTGAAAATGTTCTTTTCTGTAAACACTGCTAGCCCTGATATGATGAAGACAGCATTGCCACACACTACCATCACCCATACAAAATTTATGAATATTTTTAACAGGAAACATTTTATGCAATATTCACATTTAAGTTACTATCTTTTTCTGGCAGGCCAGAATCTTACCAAAAATTGAATGGGTTTGTACCACAACTTAATATCAAGAAATTTTGTCAGCAGAAGATAATTGGTACTAAAATATATATAAAAATTAAAATGTAAACAACAAAAAATTATTTGATTTCTTTGGTTGACTGATAGTATGAAATCTTTTCACATGATACTTTGAAAAATTGACAAATGGGGTCTCTTTGAGGGACATAAACTTTAGTGTGATATTGATTATTTTGATTTTGTAATTAAAATTGGTATAACATAGTGTTAAGAAGAGGATCAAAGAAAAATGTGTTCAATCTTGGCTTCATCAAAAATATCCAGCAGATTTTTGGAGACAAGAAGAATTTCTGGTTAATTCCTATTGGGTCTAGCCCTGGTGATGGACACTCCTATGTGTGAGGTCGGTGAAGAGTCACAGAATCCACTGCTAGCAAATAACGATGGCTGGGAAGACAATGATGATTATAACAGATTATCCAGAAGGGCCGTCATCTCTTGCACCGGAGACAAAAACATAGCAGTTTTTGCATTTCCTGCATCTTTAAAACAGGATCGTCTGAAGCTTACAGAGTTCAATATTGGAGACATTTCTAATCTTCAAAATAATTCATCATGACAGATTGAAAACTTCACTATATGAGGGCATTTTTTTAAATACTTGCTGTGAAAGTAGGTGTTTCAGAACTTTAAAAAAATGGTATAAAATATTACTGAAAGCACTGGTCATTTTTCCATGTGCTTGTGCTAAAATCTGCTCTATTTTACACTAATAAGGAATCTGAAATTCTAACATAAAATAGAGAGTGTTCAGATGGACTCCAGGAGAGGAATTGTTGTTGGATATCTGGAAGTCTAATGATCGAAGAACATGGCACTCTTCTCTGGACCACTTTTTAGGCCTGAGTTGATAGGGCAGCCATGGCAGTGAATGCCTCAGGTCATAGATGACACTCTGAAGTTTCCACATGTTAGGAACAAGGTGCAGATCTGCCATTTACAGAAGAGAGAGGTTTCCCTATCCTCTCAAGTCAACTACTGTAGTCTCTGTATGAATTATCAACAGGTTATAGTCTCATACCTACACATGTATTATTATGCAGTTCTTTTCATAGCAGAATTATTCTCTAATGAGTTTATATTGAGTCTAAAAATTGGCTCAGTGTGCTTTTAAAAAAGTTTTAATATGATTACATATATTTGATTACTAATATGATTCTCATATATTATTTATAAAAACTTCATGCATTCGACTACAAAGGATAACTCGTTAGAAAATATACAACATAGAAAAATCACAATATGTTCAATGTATATTTTTAAATTGATAAAGCTGTCATTCAAAAAGAACTAACCACTTAAAAGTTAAAGAAAATATAACTTTTAAACAACTATTGAATCAAAATAAAAATTAAAAGTTAACTATTTAAAAGTTTAAATAATTATTTAAAAGTTTAAAATTAAAAGTAAATTATTCAGAGACTCAATGAAAAAGTTGAGATTAAATACAGTGTGTAAACAAAACCCTGCTCAGATTAATAAGTATAGTATTTTAAAGGACAAATAAAGAATAAAATGGATGAGCATAATTAATAAAATGTTTAAATAATCTTAAGACTACATTTAAGTAAGTAAAAATAATGGTAAAATAACCAAAACATGTGAGAGTTTTAATAAAACAAAATTTAAGTAATTAACTAAAAACAGTAAAATAGAATATAAAATAAAATCAAAAGTAGGTTATTCCCAAAATAAATAAAGCATACAACCCTTTGGTAGTTGCTTCTTTTAAGAACCTGATTAAATGGAATTCACATACCACGCAGTTCTTTAATTTAAAGTATAATTATTTTACTTTATTTACAAGGCTGTGCAATTATACCACAGTCTAAATTTGGAACATTTCATTTTATCTAATAGAAACCTCATGTGCCTCAACAGTTACTTCTCATTCCACCCTCTTCTCTAGGCCTAAGACACCACTAATTACATTCTGTCTCTCTCTAGATTTGCCTGTTCTAGACATTGCATTTAAATGGGACCATACGCTATGCATTTTTTTGTGAATGGGTTCTTTCACCTAAATAACATGTTCAGGTTTTAAACTATTGATATGATGTGATCATATAACTATAATCCATTACCCTGTTATTTTACTGGAGTATCAATTGATTTTCATGTTAAACCAGGCTTACATATATATATAACCAGACTCAATGAAAAAGTTGAGCGTTATATATATATATATGTAACCAGGCTTTTATATATATGTAAAGTTGAGAGTTATATATATATATATGTAACTAGGCGCATATATATATGTATGTATATGTATGTGTGTGTATGTATGCATGTATATGTATATATGTATATATGTATATGTGTGTGTGTATATATATCTTAATTATTCAAGGTATGTAATTCCTTTTTTATTTATTGATTTTAGAGAGTGAGAGAGGAAGAGAGAGAGAGAGCAGAGAAAAGGAAACACCGATTTGGTTTTCTACTTACTTATGCATTCGTTGGTTGATTCTTGTATGTTCCCTGACTGGGGATCAAACCCACAACCCTGGTGTATTGGGAAAATATTCTAATGGAGCTACCTGACCATCCTTGGACTCAGTGTGCTAATACTTCATTGAGGATATTTGCATTTGTATTAATGAGAAACATTGGTCTGTAGTTTCTCTTTCTTTGATGTCTTTGTTTGATTTGGTATTAAGGTATTACTGGCCTCACAGAATGAATTGGAAGTATTCTGTTTCCGTTTTCTGGAATAGATTATAAAAAATTGATATAATTTCTTCTTTATGTGTTCAGTAGAAATCATCAATAAACTCATCTGGGCCTGGTGCTTTCTGTTTAGTAAGGTAATTAATTATTGATTCAATTTCTTTAATAGCTATAGATAATCTATGTTTCCTTGTGTGATTTTTGTTTGATACATTGTTTCTTTCAAGGAACTGGTACATTTCATATAGATTTGCCTGTTGTGGGCATAGATTTCTTCCTAATATTCTTTATCATTCTTATAATGTTCATGGGATCTACAGTACTGGTCCCTCTTTCATATATGATATAGCAATTTGTTTCTTTTGTTCTCTTAGTTAACCTGGCTTATTGATTTTATTTATGTTTTCAAAGAATCAGCTTTTGATTTTGTTGAATCTCTTTACTGATTTTCTGTTTTCAGTTCCATGTCTCTTGTGCCATGAGGCTCCCACCCTACATGGATTGGTCTGTTTATAGATTGAGAAGAGTTAGGAAAAGCCTCACTTGAAATTGCCAGCAAAATTCCTCAGAGGTCTCATTTCTGAAAGGTGCCCTATGCCCTTTCCTTAACAGTTCTTGTTGACACTATGAAAAGTACTCTTGAATCACACAGGTCTTGATAACATCTATGTCACAAGTCACTAGAATTAAAAATCTTGATGGATATGTAATTGTCAAACATTTTGTTGTTTGATAACTTTATAGCTACAACAAAGTGCCATTGTTTTCTCATGATAACTAACATTTCCTAAAAGAACAAGTATTTTATTATGACAAAGGGGAAAAGCAACTTAATGGTGGAGTCTTAATCTGTATAAATATATGATTATGGAAAACGCAATACATTGCCTATGTCTCTTTCATTGTCTCTTGGTGGGGAGAATTTTAGTATAGCAACAGCCCAAAGTCTAGGCATTCTGAATGATTACTTTAGTCTAACAACCTCTGTGAGTCTGGAATCTCATTTCTACTAAGTCAGTCTGGTAACTGCTTGTCAGTAATTAAGTAAATAATTCATAAAAGCAAATATTATTAAGTACCAAATACCATTCAATGTTCTTAGGTTACAAAAATTATAAGCTACAAAATATATTCAGCTGATTAGAAGTTCTATTCTAGTGGATAATAGCGGATACTATAAAAGAAAAGAAAATATATAACTATGCAATAAATTAAAAAGTGGTAGTTGCTGTGGAAAAATAGAGCTAGATATTTTTCTCCCAAAAGAGCTTGGGAGAATTGGGGCAGAGTGAGGGAAAGAATGTTCAATTCGATAGCAAAAGGACAGTTTTATTTTGAAAGGTGTGTGTACACACATGTATATGTGTACATAAGCCAACATGTATGCACACATGCTTATATATACATATCGCTCTGCTTCAAAAATTATGAATATATGTATACTTACTTGTGTGCATATATATGTATACATAAGTACATGTGCCTGCCTTTAAGAGTAAATTCTTAAAGTTTTTTAAAGTATACATGTACATGTAAGTACACACACATACACAACTCTATCTCCTAAAACTTACTATTGATATTTTCATTAGGATTCATAATCTCTTAATGTTTAAGGTTTATGTATTTTGATTTTATTTTGTTTTTTACTATGCATTCATCTTTGTGCTGTTTTCATTTTTTACTTATTTATCCATTATTTATTTGTTTTAGTGCTTACACATACAAATTACTCTAGTCCACCTCTTATTTCAGCTACTTTAGCTCCTTAGAGTTCCGTATTTTCTTCCCTTTCAGATTTGACCTCTCCCTTCTGCCTTATTAGTTGTCATGCATGTGCTTTCCCCCCGACTCTTCTATATCAGTTAGCAATTAAGAGATGAACAGCGTCTAGAATTATAAATCTTACACTCTTCTGCTATCTTTTAGTAGGACATGAATCTTAGATGCACTAACTTTGCAATAGCATAGCATACAGTTTTTGGACACAACACTATCTGTCTTTTTCTGTCTGTCTTCTCTCTAAAATGCTATTTTTCCCCCACTCAGTATAGGCATTGTGCTTACTTAGACTTCACAATTCTGTAACATCTGGGTAGTGTTGTATAAATAATTTTTGCTGCCAATTTAAAAATCCTATCTCCTGGTAGCCAATGTTTAAATATATACAAATTTATATTGAAAATTACTTTTCTTTTAGCAAATTTTAAATTCTTAAATTGATATTTCAAATGTATGCTCCCAATAGTTTAAGAAATGTTATTTTCTGTGACAGTTAATATATTATTGAGTTGGTCAAAGAGATCATTTGATTTTTAAGTAGAAATAAAAGACACATTTTTAAATTTTATCAATAACTTTATTGAACAACATATTCATGGTTTTGTTGTACTACCTTCTGCCATCTCTCAGGCGACTACTTAAGTCCATCTTCCCAAAGCCTTTAATCTTTTAAGCAAAGAACTATTCTAAGTGCTTTCTGAAATCTTCCAGTGAATTAATTTTTTTTCCACTAAGAGACTGAAATAATTTTTTCCTATAAAGACCAAAATAAATGGAAATCCAAGAGTGCAATGTCTGGTGAATATGGCAGATGAATCAGCACTTCCTGGCCACCTATCACAGTTGTTGCCTGGTCATCAAAGGATGTGCTGTCTTGCATTATCCCAATGGAAGACTATGCATTTTCTGTTGACCAGTTCTGGGTGCTTTTCCTCAAGTGCTGCTTTCAGTTGGTTTAATTGGGAACAGTACTTGTTGGAATTAATTGTTTGGTTTTCCCAGAAGGAGCTCATAATAGAGGACTCCCTTCCAATCTCATTATATACACAACCTCACCTTCTTTGGGTGAGGACCAGCCTTTGGTGTGGTTGATGGTGGTTCATTTCATTTGCCCATGATCTCTTCCATTCCACGTTATTGTACAGTATCCAGTTTTTATCACCCATCACAATTTGTTTTAAAAATGGATATTTTAATTATATTTAAGTAGAGAATCTCATGCAGAAATATGGTCAAGAAGGTTTTTTCCCCACTTATGTGGAACCCAAACATCAAAGCAATGAATATAACCAAGTTAGTGCAAATTATTTTCAATGTTTGATTTGGATATTCTGAATATATTGGCTATCTTCCACATGGTATAATACACAATACAATCTAATAAAATTGCTTTGAGTGAAGTTAAAGACAACTAACTAAGTGCTATTAGAGCTATCTTACAGGCAAAAAAAAAAAAAAATGAACATTTTGACCAACCCAATAATTACCTCCACCTTTTCCTTTTCCCCTCATTTTGAACTATTATTTAAAAAGTTTAAATTTTCAAATTACTTCAATCAATATCACTGATTATCCCCAGTGCAATATATTGGACCAGAATTCCAATGGAAGCTACTAGAAAGTTATTAGTCTTTCCATAACACTTTCTGGAAAGCTACTGAAAAAATATTAGTCTTTCCATAACACTTTCTTTTTGGTTTGAGTTTAGATAGAATTTTATGATAACCATTAGAGGTAAAATTATTTTTATGTACAACATAGAAAATAGGAAAATTTTTACTGACAGTTGTTTCTTCTGATATTTTCTTCAAATGATACTAATATGCATGATGTTTTTATATCCTGCAACTATCCCCACATGTCTAATTACTACCCATTTAGAAGAAGATAAAAAACTAAACTCTCCATTAATTGGCTACACATGGTTCTTTATTCTTTATTTCATCTGATGCTTCTGTGTCAAAATTATTATTACATATTTTATGTGTATGTGTGCATTTACTTATTCCATTTTACTCTCTTTACTCCCTCAAAGGTTTCCACAATATGTTAGCACTTGTTTTAGATTTTTTAAAAATACAGATATTTATCTCACTTTATTAAAGAGAAAGTAGGATGTTTTCTTAACAGGACATTGGTATTAGATTTTTATCATATTAAAACAAATATCATAGAATTATCTTCATTTAATTGTTAGTCAAAGAGCTTTTATTGGAACCCATTACTTTAGGGCTTCAATCTATTTTTAATGAATAGCAGAACTGCCTTGTATATTAAATATTTTAATTGGTTTTATATATGAGGATTTATCACTCCTACTTTAATGACCTCTAAGGCCAAGTGAGAATAGGAATTCTTGGTAAATAGAATATGGAAGTGATATTTTCTGATATCATGTGATCTCCAATATTTTTCAGAATTCACAAAATGCACATGCCCATATCTGATATAGACAGAGATAATTTCAAAGATTCACCATGATTCTCAAGTCCACTCCCACAAAATATATTGCCTTCCCATCACAATATGACAACTACTTATATTCATTTAATAAGTTGATCAACCCCAAGATTTGGGTTACTTTGCAGTGATATGGATAACTAAATGTTATTTTATTCTTTTCTGGGCACCTAATAATCTGAAAATTTGATATTATAAATAAATCTCAACCAGAAATATTGCCTCCCAAGCCTTCAACAAATATCCTAACCAATCTTTCTCAATGTTTATCTATAGACTAGTTGATAGGGACTCTAGTTAATCCCAATGATCTGAATCTCCTGATCTTAATATAGGCATTTCTTCTAGATTGGCTGGGAGATAAAGAAACAAAGGTATTATGTGGACATTTGTACATGCAAAATAGTTCTTCCTTAAATAAACATATCTATTGATAAATAACATAGTATAATTTAAAATAAATGTTATCTCCTATAAAAGTAATGTTAAATTATTTTGTCAGATAATCAGATAACATCATAAATAATATTTGGCCTTAAATTCACTTCATATAAATCTAAAATGAAGCAAAGCTATTATAGCACTTCTCAATGTTTGCCAATCACTATTAAGTTGTGATACAACATTCTCCCACAGTGAATATTTAAGATATTGACTATATATGGTCATTATGTTATCAATCCAGTGAAAATATGGTGTTTTGAGTCTTCTGTGTAATGAAGAGTATTTTTAAGTTATTACATTATATGCATAAGCCTTGAATTCATACTATATGCTTCTTGGAATGAGGAACATTATGAAACTATTATCACATGAAATTGTGAGTGTTAAGAGTTAATATGTTGTGCATCCTATCCCAGAGGGCTTAGCATAAAAATGTCTTAATTTATGTTTGTATCAAAGTGTTATGTTAGGTTTAATTATACTAACTTTATAATGATGAGTATGTGATGCTAATCACAGAAAAATGGGTAATGACAAGAGAATGATATGAGAATAGAGGCACATCTAATATAGGGAAGAAATGAAATATTCGGAGTCATTTTTCTCCATGAATAGAATGAAAGTATTGAGATTTTGCTAATAGCTTTTGTTTATAGATTATGTTTGTGAAAAGACTTTATCCCATATGTAGAAACACCCTGTATTCACTAAAGTTGTTAATAATTTACTACACTCATTTTTAGAAACTATAAGCATAAATCTAATAATTGCATTGAATATGCATGATAGTTTGTTATTATGAGCTATCTATTTTAGCATAATATTGAAAAACATTTTTTAACTATGACATGAATTTAATTTTGGACTGGACATATTTATCTAATTTTGAGTTATGGGAAAACACACTTAAAGCAATATAACTTTAAAATGAAATGAG
This sequence comes from Carollia perspicillata, assembly GCA_004027735.1. Lineage (NCBI taxonomy): Eukaryota > Metazoa > Chordata > Mammalia > Chiroptera > Phyllostomidae > Carollia > Carollia perspicillata. The sequence goes on along the minus strand of PVKM010014680.1, from coordinate 10,608 downwards.
CCTTTTAATTTGTAATAGCTATATTATATAGTTTATATTTTGAATTATTTATGCACTCCTAGAATATAGAGGTTGGAAAGGGCATTAGGGATTACTAATTTAGGAAAAGTATTTATTACCACCTATGCTATCTCTAGAAAAAAATTCAAAAACCTCAATGTTGTAAAAATGAAATAAGATATTTTCTGAAGTTAGGTACTATTATTATATAATAACAGTATACTTTTGTATATTTCATATACAAGTGTGGCATAGTATATGTTATGCAGATTATATATAAACATGTACATATTTGGTGTATATTATACTATATGTATCTTACAGCATGTATTACTATGCTATATATTATTATGGCAGTAAAGTATTAATAAATGAGGTAGAGAGTCATTCAGTAATTTTTTTCAAAGTCTCTTGCCCAGCATATTATAAAATCTATGACCTGACTCTTGGTTCAGAGTCCAAATAATAAATCTCTCTTCTCTTTTATTATAAATTTAATATGTTTCATTAGGTTTTCATGTAACAACACTTACTATAAACTCAAACTCTCAACTCAATAAATTCTCATTTTTAATCCTATAGTGCTTTTATTTTCGTTTTGATAACCTTCATGAGCTGTCACATAGCCTTCACGCTTCAGGCTAGAATGAGAGCAGATCGTCTATTGTGCCGCTCTTCCCTCTCATCTCTGGACTTGCCTTTACTGTCCACCTCGAAAGTCCCCTCATCAATTCTCCTCAGTGCTCCTCTGTTCTGCTTCACTTGGCCCCTTCCTCTGGCTACACTTGTTTCTTTTATAGAAAAGTATCCATTCTTCAGTACCTTCCAGTGGGTATATGGCAAGTAACGTTGAGAACTGGTACATATCATAAAAGTCTTATCTCCATATTTCCTAAAAAAATTGTTTAATATGCAATTTTCCATTGGAATCCACTTCTAATTAGAAATTAGAAGGCATTTTCCTGTATTGTCATTTAGCTTCCATTATCGCTGTTGTAAAGTCCTAATGACATTTAATGTACACTGTATTTAGACCTATTTGGTCTCTTTGGAAACTATTAAAACATCTCTTTACTCATGGTTTTCTAAATATTGGAGATATTTTGATGTAAAGTTTCTTTTCATTTATTTTTAGGGTAATATAAGGATTCTTTTAAATTGAAGAGTTTTAAACTAATATTCTTGGACATTTTCTTGTCCGATTTCTTTTTGTTATTTTCTTCCCTTGATTTTCCTTCCCTGCCTCTTTCAGGAATTCTTGTTAATCATATGTTCTACCTCTTAATGTAACCATATATATTGCCATCTTTTCTGTCTCATATGTTTTTGCCTTGTCTTTTTTCTTATACACTTTTTATGATTCCCCCAACTTTAATCTTGTAGGCTTTCCATTAATTTTTCCTAGAGTCATACTTTTAATTATCAATTTATTTTTTACTGAAAATTCCTTTTTATATCATTTAGTATTATTTGATAAATGCAATAAATTTTACCTTCTAATGGATATTAATTGTAATTCATTTAAAGTTTTCTTTTGTTTATTGCCCCTGTCTCCTCTGAATTTCCTTTTGTCTTTGTATTTTATGTTACAGAATTTTCTGTTTGTGGTGATCCTTGTTGATGCCTTCATATAATTTCAGTCAAACACCAACCAGGTACACCAAAATACTTTAAGTTTTTAGAACAGAGGGAAATAGTTCAGGAGATTAGTTACACAGATAGTGAAACATCTGATAATACAGTCAGTGAGACAATGCATCACTTTGGCTGAATCCAGTCAGACAGCACAGAGACCTGGGACAGCAGTTTGTGGGGATCTGGATGTGGGACCCACCAGATTAGAATGATGAATGATTGGAGAGCAACTAGTTCTAGAATTATGTATTAGCCGAGTTTCTCTGGAGAAATAAAACCAGAAAGATATATCTGCATAGATATAGATGTAGACAGGTATAGATAGAGATAGATACATATAGATATATAGAATGAGATTTATTATGAAAGATTGGCTCAAGTGGTCATGGAGGATGAAATATCCCCATGATCTGCCATCCCAAACCTAGAGAACCAGGAAAACTGATGTAATTCTATTACAAAAACATGAGAATGGGGTGGTGGCTGTGTGATAACATAATTTTTCATCTGAGTCCAAACACTCAATGACCAGGAGTTTGTATGTCCCAGGGCAGGAGAGGTTAGATGCCTAAGCTTAAGCAGAAAGCAAATTTGCTCTTCCTATGACTCTGTTTGATATGGGCTCTTGATGGGTTGGATGATGCCCTCCTACATGGTGGATATAGGAGGGCATCATCCTGAATCTACAGTCAAATGCTAATTTTTCCAGCTATCTGTGCATCCCTTAACCCAGGTAAATCACACGTAAAATTAATCTTCACAGACTAGCACACATATTTAAAAGAAAGTCATAAAACACTGATGGAAACTTTATTATACATGCATGAAACTTGTCTACTGGTAGGGTTCACAGTAGGCAGATTTGGTGTGAATGAAGCACTTCAATTGATATCCCCCAAATAGAAAGACCAACAAATCTTTTTCTTTAGATAATCCACATCTCTAGAGCAGATTATTTTTATTTCCTTCCTGGGGAGTGTAACCTTAGCCAGAAGCTAAGCATGGGAAAGCAGCAAGTTATCTCGCCATTTCTCAGCAGATGTTCACCCAATTACTCAGCTTCTGCCTTTTTTAAAAAATAAAGAGTGGGAGAGAAACATCAGTGTGTGGTTGCCTCTAGCACATCCTCTACTGAGAACCTGGCCTGCAATCCAGTCATGTCCCTCAACTGGGAATCAAGCATGCAAAGCCTTTGGTTCATAGGCCGGTGCTCAATCCATGAGCCACACCAGCCAGGACTCAGCTTCTGCCTTTTACCTAATCCTTGCATGCACTTGTGTCCTCTTTCTTTCCTAGTCCCCCACCTATAAAGAGTAAACTTTCTGTCTTCAGACCGTGTAGTGAAAGAGGTGGGGTTTAAACATCTTTATGCAGATTTTCAATTCCCCTTCCTGATTTTACACCCAATTCTGCCCTTAAATTCAGAGGTGACTCCAGTTAGTGAAATCTTCTAGGGTTCTGAAACATAAGCAGGATACCTCCTGTTTAAATCTCTCCCTATAAACAGGCTTTGACTTTTTTTGGTCATTAATACACCTATCACCTGTTCATTCTGTTCCTATTTTCTAAAATTGTATTTGTTTATCTCGTTTGTTCTCAATTTCTTTAGATTCTTCAGGATTTACAACTCTCTCTTATTTTGCTTTTATTTTAGTGAGAATTCAGAAATGAACAGTAAATGTGAGTGTTCAATATCTATGTGTTCTAGCTCATCATTTTAATAAAAGATAATGTGGCATATATAACAGATTTAAAAGAGAAACCTTAGTAATAGCACTAAAAAGGCCTTAACAATCTTCAAAATATTGCAAAAATATGTTATGTATGTTTACTTCATTCAAAATTGCTATACAACTTTCATTTTTAACATTCACCTTCTAATCATATCTCCATGTCAAGATTATTGAAATCTTACCAGAAACTGGCACAATACTTATAAGGAAACTTCTATCGTTTATTTTAAATAAGTATCATTTATTTAAAACACCATTTCACAAACACTTTGGGATTCGGAACAGCATAAATATTGTGTGTCTGTGTGAGCTCCTTTAATGGGTCTGACGGGAAGAACGGCATATTCTGTACTTGGCTGAACAGCGCATTCTTTCAGTCCATGTTGTGGTAATTGTCCACTGATGACACACTGCAAGCAGTCTTTTGTCAAAGCACAATTTTTCTTGAGAAGTTTGGTTTTATTCAGTTTTGTCAGAGACAATCCATGCTTCAGTATTTAAGCAAAATCCAGTCAAAAAATTCACACATTTTGCTTTTGCTGTTCTGCTCACCAAGAATTATATACTATTGGGCACATGTGTTCATCCTATAGCATAACTTTCTTCCCCTCTCTAAAACATAGGAAAATATTTCTTGTATTAATATTTGATTAATGCATGGTGCTAAGTGTAGAAATTAAGGATTTAAGAGTGAACCAGTTTGAAAACATCACTTCAATATTTGGAAAAATAATAATTGATGCAATAGATTTTTTAAACTTGAATATACATAACTTGCTCACTTAAGCATTGCTCACCATGTCACTCAACTTTGTGGGAGGTGGTTACATAAGTGGAAACAGTAATGGCTTATACAGCCTTTTAAAAAATTGTCACTTTGACTTTTCATATAGTTTGTGAAGAGTGATTTAATGTTTTTCTGAGTGACAAGTTAACACCCACATCCAGGTGCTGTCTAGATCCAGAGAACTGGTGTAATTCTCCATCTAGGAATCACCCTCCTATAATACGTGGCGCACTGCTATATTGTTAACGTGCAACACAAGGTTTAACCCAGCCCCTTGTAAACCGATTTTTAATGCACGTAGCAAGGATCTTTGTTTTTTCATAGCTAACTGAAAGCTTTAGTCCTGACTCACTAGGACTAGGCAGAACTCACTAGGATCCAGCATTGGGAGGATGTCTGCTCACGGAAAGTTTGTAGTTAGTTTCCAGAGCCACAGAAGACTGGGAGGCTTGTGAAAGTAAAGTTAGAGGAAGTTGAGAAGTTTTGGAATATTTTGAAAATTCCAAGGGAATGTACATGTTGAAAGAACAATTTGAACATTCTAATTCTTTAATTGTGTGGAGGTGGTACATTTTCTCTTTTCCACATCAAATATTGAGTGCATCAGATTTAAATGGATTTCAGGTAGTACGATTATCTCCCTGCTACCATAGACGAACAGTAAGGTTTATACAGCTTGCATAACATTTAACTGGAAAGCAGATTCATATATGAATGACATATATGAATAGATTCTGCATAGAAACTGCATAGATTCTCAAAGTGGTATGTATGGCAAAAAGCATTTAAAAGTGAACTTAGAGGTTCCCTCTGAAAGGAAATATGACTTGGTTTATGAAATGGGATATTGAACCTTGGGTTATATTTGTTTTGAGCATGAAGTCAGTGTTGTAGGGCCCAGATTTCTTGCCTGAGGCCAGACTAGAGGGTATGTGTATATTGGTAACTAACACCACTGCATGAGTGTAAAAGAAAATATATATTGTAAAATGGAAACAAAATAAGCATAAATACCTATTCAAGTTCATATTTTTGCTTTCATAAGTTGTCTGTTTTTTGGTTGAAGTTTTTATTATTTACTTTCTATTTTTATGTATATTAAGTTACATCTTGTGATTTTAAACAAAAGATGTAGATACTACAAAAATATATGCCTGGTTTAAACATGACTTAATTAAGAAGAATGTATCTCAATTTTTTTTCTAATTATATTTTCTTATGTAATAAGTGTAATAGTATATATTTATCAGAATTCTACACATGTATAATTTTATCTTACTTCACTTGGAATTATAAACTTAGATATTCTTATAGTTGTTTTATATTTCCTAATATTTGATGAAATGTATGCAGTTGGGGAAATGCATTACAAGGAACAGAACCTGTATGAAGGGAAGCTTATATAATCATTACTAACCATTGCCACATCAAAAAATTAGTGGTTCTTAACTCAGTATCTCCATGTAAGATAATAAGCTCAGAAAAGAACCAATTTGTTGGCCCTTGCAACTTCCTGTGGCAGAGCTTTATGCTATTTACTGGTAAAAACCAAGTAATTCGTCTGTAAACAATAACCAAGCATTTAGATAACAGGATATCTATTTTTTGCACATTCTTCATCTCTGCAATATCTGTATTAAACTATTTTGTAACAGAAATCAAATGCTAAGAGAAAAGCAAAGCATGCTTATTACATCTCATCATGAGCAAATTGCCCTTGAGAGAGTCCTATACTTCAAAATTATAATATTTTTTTGCTAACAGAACAAAGGGTATAAAACAGAACAAATAATTCAATAATGTTAATTGTAACTCTTAAAATCAAAGTTGGTTTTCCACAAACACAAGTAGGTTTAACAGAGTCCCAAAAAGGAAAAGATCAAGTCCTCCAAGTCCTCCAAGTGACTGTAGAGAGACTTCGCATATGATACCTACCCTTTTAAAAGTAAAGTATTTGTCCCCAGAGAGGTTTTATACAGATTAAAGAAAACTATATATCAAAGTGCTTATAAATTAGTCTTAAGGGACATCCAATAAATATTAATATAAATTCTGTATAAAATATTTTAGAATTTATATTTGTTTAATGATTTCATTTTAATCTTTTTAAAAAATATATTCTCACACGTGTTCATAACAATAAACAGTAGGCTTTCTTTTTCTCACTTCATAGAGGAAGAAACACACTTAAAGGGATACCTGGTTCAAAGTAATACATTATGGAGATAGACTTAGCCTTGACATTAATGTTGTCATTTAGTGATACATTTTTTCTCAATAGCATCATCATGAAACCAAACTCCAAGTTTAGCTGCCTGCTGCAATGAAAGTCAAACCTGTGAGACAGGTGTTGGTGAGAATGAAAGTGGTTTATTCTATTGTCGGTCTCTCAAAATGATAGGGGGACTGCTGTCCTCAAAACCCCATCTTAGCATCTCAGTGCAGGCAGGGGGTTTTATAGTGAGGGAAAGCAGAACAAAGAGATCGGGGGACAGGCTGTGGACATGCAGGCAGTGCCCTTGCTGGTCCTGGCATGGATCTTTAATGTCAGCATACTAGAACTGGCCAGTGCCTGCTCAATTCCTGCAGTTGGGTTACCGAAGTCATGGTCAAGGCCTTTGCTTGTACAAGTAGGAACCGGAACCTCTCACACCTGAAATATGCTTATACAGACACTTGTCAGTATGTGAGATATTTTTATCAGTTGATTAGCACATTTTATTCTAATTCTATTTCATGCTAAATGAGAGCAGTATAAAGTTTTTATTCCTTGTTACAATCATGCTCTTTAGTAAGCTTTAATATAATGTTTTATTATACCTTGTTTAGAAAGTTTATGAAAAAAAATTACATGTATACAACTAGAAAAATAATATTTACTGAGCTACAATGCCTGAGTCATTTACATTTTTTATAATACCCAGTGTTTTTACAAGTTCTATGAGTTCATGGTTTATAAAAATACATATTTAAAGATAAAATTAAACATAATAATATTTAAATTACTGTTAAGAGTCACACAGCTAGTTACATTGTAGAATACAATATAAATTCAAGTTTAGACTATGAAAGATTAATCACTTTGTCTGCATAAATGTCCTGCATAAGTGTTACAGTCTTAGGCAGATGGATGCTAGTGTTTTATTTGTTCTTTTGTTTCTTTGTTTTGTTTAATTTTTGCTTTAGTTTTTAGCTGTTGGCAATTTACTTAATGGAGCTGAGCTCCATGTTCTTGCTACTCTTCTCACTTCTCAGGTTATATATTTGTTGTTTGCTTATATTGAGATAATTAGGTAGAAAAAGCATTTTTTAAACTATAAAGTATATTCATAATTATATGACAGGTAAATTTTGGCAACACGAATGTTGCTCATAGAACGATATCAGAAAATGTTAACCTGCTTTTTATTTCAATTTTGTGTTTACTATGCTGTTTTCATGTGAATTATACATTTCATATGATTCAGTGAGAACTTATTTTCTTATTGAATTGTATTTGACATATACATTGTATAAGTTCAATATGTACAATATCTCTGTTTGATTCATTTATATATTGCCATATGATCGTCATTGTAGCATTAGCTAGCACCTCACCAGGTAACATAATTATCTTTTTTTTCTGTGCGTGTAGTGAGAAAACATAAGATCTCCTGGTAAGTTTATAATACAACATTATCTGTAGCCACTACATTGTACATTATCTATCTAGCACTTATTTATTTACTAGTTGCAAGGTTTTACCTCCATGCAAAGCAACATTCCTCTTATTCCCACCCCCCATTCCCTGCTAACCAAGATTTCACTGTCTATTTTTATGAATTCTACTTTTTCAAAGATTTAACACATAAGTCACTTATTGAAGCCACATTTAAGATTAGATGGCTCTTTATAAAATAATAATTCTGCATAATTTTTAACAAGAAAAATTATATATAACTAATGTAACTTTCTCAAATGTTTTAATTTTATTTTTCTGGCAGAATCAACTCATACTTGCAAATCAGACTTGAATACTATTCTAATTACCAACAATCAGATAAAATGCAAATTCAATTAAATGCAATTAAATTACATGTACCTATTATTGTTTTGAATATAAAACAAGAGAAAACAAATGTATTTTCAAAGAGAAAGGTAAATACAATACAAAAATTTTGAGTAGATTTTCTTTAAGGGATAAGTTTAGACTACTTTGCTACTTTGCTTAATACAGTATAATTTTAACTTAATCTTGCACAGATTGATTCAACTATTATTACCCAATGACCCATCCATTATTTAAAAATTTGAATAAAGGCTATTAAGTACTAGATAAATTGATACATACTGATCTTTAAATATCTGGCATTTAAATTACAAAATAAAATATCATATTGTGGTTAGGTAATCAAAATTAATTAATGTTGTTGAAGAAATCATGCCTATCTGAAGAATTTTCTTGGTAGTGTAAATCTAAAAATAAATAAGATCAGTACATTTTTAAGAGCAACAATACTTGGTATGTTGGCAAATATGTCTTCTTATTCAGTGGGTTGTCTTTTCATTTTGTTGATTATTTCCTATCTGTGCAAAAACTTTTTAGTTTAGTGTAGCCCCATTTGTTTATTTTTTCTTTTGTTTCCCTTGCCCAAGAAGATATATCAAAAAAAAAATGCTGCTATGAGTCACATCTGAGTGTCCTACCTATGTTATCTTCTAGGATTTTTATGATTTCAAGTCTAACATCAAAGTCTTTAATTCATTTTGAATTTATTTTTGTGGGTGTCATAAAAAGATGAACTAGTTTCATTTTTTTTGCATGTATCTGTCCAATTTTCCCAACTCCATTTATTGAATAAATTGTCTTTAGCCCATTCTATATTTTTGCTTCTTTTGCCAAATATTAATTGACTATAAAAGTGTTAGTTTATTTCTAGGCTCTCTATTCTGTTTCATTGATCTCTGTATGGCTGTTTTTATGACAGTACCATGATGTTCTGATTATTATGGCCATGTAGTATAATTTGATATTAGATAATGTGATTCATCCAATTTTGTTCTTCTTTCTCAAGTGCTAGAGAAGGGGTTTGTTGGAGGTAAAAGAGGATATGGGGGTAAAATATAAAGGAAAATGCAATAAAAATGATAATAAAATAAAAAGTAAAGTGCAACATTATTTTCAGAAGTACAACAATTTTTCTTCAGTTCAAAAATATAATACATTCTGTAAGTTAAATTAGATAATACTTAAATTTGATAACATTTTGGAATTCACTTAAATAATTTGATTATAAATTTTATTTATAAAACAAATCCAACAGGAACTTAGAGTGTTTTCCATTCCTCACACTAAAGAATTTCAGTATTTAATTCATATTATCCCTTTCAACTGAAAATGTATGCATATAAACTAATTTAGTGGTAGCATGACTTATATTTCATCGGAGATTGTGTTTCAACATATGAGTTGGCAGGGGAGGGACAAGCATTAACTCAGAGCAGCCCTCTGTGAATAATAATAAGAAATACACATTATTCTATTTCAGGAACTCCTTAATGTAATCCTTTGCAGAAGGTCACTTTACTGCCATATAAGGGGTTTGTCAGTTTACAGAATTAGCTAACTTGCACAAGGCTACAAAACCTCTAAATGTTTGAGCTGGTATTCAAACCCAGCTCTCTTACCCTCCTCACTCTGATACTACACTACTTTTACAGTAGAAGTTTCTCAGTTTCTGCAGTGGGCACAAAAATATTATAGAAAACAACACTTAAAAAGAGAAAATAGCTATGCCAATATTATTTCTTATAAAATCATATCTACCTTGGTTTCACATATATATTTTAGCATCTTTGAAAATTCAGTTAAAAATCATAAGTATAATTTACTTTTAAATAATGTATTGAATAGAGTTTCATTTCCGGTGGTGTTCTGTTCTTCTTTAGGAAGAAATCTATAAAAGTTGGCCTTGAGAGTGTATTGTGACAAGAAAGTATAAAAAGATAATATAAAGCTAGACAGTTTTTATTGCAAGATTTTCCACCTATATACATTCCAAGACAATAACTTTTAGAACAGCACAGTGAGATCTTGGGGTAGGCTATGAGGACATTTGAATATAAATAGCACATAGCATGCACTGAACAAATATAAACCTCATTTGCATTTTCACACCAAAAGAGCTCTTTGAGAGAAATATGTAAAAGTATTCAATTGTGCAAAAGAACATTTCATATTAAAATTCCATTCACTCAAAAGAAGGATCTCAGTTTTAAGATGACATCTTTCCTCCAAAAGTTACTATTCATCCTACAGTTATGTTGGGATAGAGGCAATATTTTTGTCCAATGTTTTTTGATCTTGCAAACTGATTTCAAAACCACTAAGCTATGACAATAACAGAAGAAACAGGCTAGTGTCTTTAAAAAAATTGGCCAAAGAATTAGAGGAATTGGAGCAAGTCATTTTTT
>PVKM010014679.1:0-28792 GCA_004027735.1 Carollia perspicillata | reverse complement strand
CTGTGTACTAAGCAAGGTAGCAACAAGCCATTATGAGATTGCTAAGCAATCGATTATGAGTTCTTCCAACTTATATTTGGAAATACACAAAATAGAAGATGACAGTCCCTTGTGTTTATAATGTGGGAAGGGCTGATACAAATCCCGATCCAGCTAACACAATTCCTAGGAAGCCCATTCTTTAATGTAAGTTGTAAATACTGGGGATGGTTCTATGTAGACATTAAAATCTGGTCTGACTATACTTGCTGTGAAAATCTAAGTATTTTAAGTACAGTGTCCCTAATATTTAGTTTTAAAGGCAACTTAAGTCATTACTTAATTATATTTCACATTACTATAATGAAACAGCTAAGAAATTTAGTATTTCAAAAGTATGCAACTTTGCAAATTAGTTTGAGTCAAAAAATTAGGAACTTAAAAAAACATGTAGAATTTCAAACATATTCAAAAGTGAGCAGGCCTGGCATACTGGACTACAGCCAACAGCTCTCAGCGCACAGTCAGTCTTCTTGCACGTTTATCACCTGCCTGCTGCTTCCTCCTCCATGTTATTGTGAAGCAAATCCTGGACATCATATCTTTTTATCACTAAGTATTTCAATATGTGTTTCTAAAAGATAAAGACGCAAAATATAACCATTATACCTTACCTGAAAATATTAACAATAATCTGTAGTGTCATTTAAATATTTAGTCAACACTGACATTTCCAATTGGCTCACAATGTCAGATTTTCTTTTAAAAGTTTATTTGAATTAAGATCTATATAAGGTCACATAATATGGTTTGTTGATGTCTACCTTAGTAACTTTTTGTTGTTTAAAAGCAGTAACTTATCACTTTCTCTGATTTTATTTACATTTCTACTTTTCTGCAAGTCTGGTGCACAGAATTAGATAAGCCATAATTCCTTCATGATACACTGTTGGTGAGGGTTCCTGCATATCCATTTGTTCATTTGTTTATTCACTCTTTATTTTGGGGGCGGGAATGGATGAGAATGTTCCAGAATTAGATAGTGGTGATGTTTTTGCAACTCGGTAAGTGTACTGAAAATCACTTAATTGTATACTTGAAAATGGTGAATTTTATGAGATGTGAATTATATCTCAATAAAAAATATTAAAAATGCTTATCATCAATCCAATCATGAGAGAACATTGGACAAATTCACATTGAAGAACATTCTACAAAATAACTGGGAAGGAGTGTGCCAGTATTCCTCAAGTGTCAAGATCATGAAAGTAAAAAGTAGAAGTCTTAAGAACGACCTCAGATAAGGAACTAAGGAAACACGAGAACTAAATAGTTTTGTAGCTGTTTGTTTTGAAGTTGTAACAAGCCTCTATGAAGTCTCAATTCAACGTGACAGCTAAGACCCTGCCATCAATGTGCGTTTAGCTCTGCAGTTCTTCCTGGTCCCTTCTCCCTGCCGTGCCCGATGTGATAATGACTGCCTTGGAGCTTATGTTCGTTGTTCTTTTGCTCTTCCTTTTCATATACTTTTCTGTCAACCAAATGAATTCGTACAAAATTAAATTACTTTACTTTTTAACTTCATATGTTTACCATGTTGTACTTAAATTTCTAGTACTTACTTTAAACATATCGGATTCCTAAATCACTCATATTTTTGAATGTCATTGTGCGAATGTAAGAAACAGTTTATGTATCTGCTCTCTTTTGATAAGCATTTGGGTTGTTTCTGGGTTTTTTGCAATTGTGAAAAGTACTGTTCCTTCTGATTTTAATATTTTTTTAATTAAAACATAATATCTCAACTGGTTTTCATTGAAAAAAGAGTCTACTGAAAATATCGCTCAGGCTATATAATGGGTGAGCCAAATAAGCCTCTGAGCCAGAAGGCACTCTAGTCTATGGCCTTGATTAAGTTATCTAGAATTTGATAAATAGGAGTTTCCTGATACAGTATTTGAGAGTTTTATTCAGTATTTTGGCAACGAGGATGAATATTACTCTGATCCCAGCTGGAAAACTCAAGAGACTTATTTTTATTGACTTAAAAGAAATGGGGAAGTTGATTTGGAATTCCTGCACATTCTGACCTTATTTTGAGCTATTACTAGATACATTTCCAGAAGAGTAATTGCATATAAATATACAGGGTCCAGCACAAATAACACCCCTTCTTATTATAAAATCTTTTATTACAAAGTCATAAGCATATAATTCTGTAATATATCAATATCACACTCAAGCACACCATATGACCCTTTAGGTGAAATGGTTAAGTTAAAACTATAAATTATGACACCCTTATTATTACCCTACCAATCACACTCAAGCAGGTATTACTTCTGCCAGCCCCTGTGTATATATATAAAAAGCTCTGCCAATCAAAAGTTTAATCTTGACTGTTTTTATTTTGTGCCATTGCTCAGGAGAAAAATGACCTGAAGCGTGCCGGATTCATGCTTCAAGAAGCAGATAAACTGGGCTGCAGACAGTTCGTTACTCCTGCAGACGTGGTTTCGGGCAATCCTAAACTTAATTTAGCTTTTGTAGCTAATCTCTTTAACACATACCCATGCCTACACAAGCCTGATAATAATGACATCGATATGGATTTATTGGAAGGTATGTTCTTTCTGACTTTAATTGATTCACTGTATGTCTCTTCTTACACTCTCGTTCTGCTTCACTGTCGGGGGTGTGGGGTGTGGTGGGCGACGTAATTTACTGTGTGTAGGCATGTGCATCCATTAAAAAGTTCGAAGTAAAGAAAGTGGTTGTTGGTTTTGGTTAAAAGAGAGTGCTGGGGTAAATCTTACACTTGTCTGTCACTTCTCTGTAAGACAGTAGTGGAAACTATCATACATTAAACAAATTCTCTTTAATGACCACATAACATAACTCCACCACGAATATGGACAATGAATTATCTATTGGAAAAAATAATTATCCGTAGCTTTTCTCCTTTGAAAGCTACTGTTTGACTCTAGTATTGTTCTCTTTTTAATGTTTTTAGAGTACATGAAAAAATTTACAATATTCATACTTGTCTTGTGTGTGGGCTATTGTTATCTGTCTCATAATTTATAATACTTTCCTATTTTGCTTCATGAAATGCAGATTTGACCCCTCCTAATGTAGGTACTGTATTTAGTACTTTCCTATACTCTATAAATATATTCGTTCTGAATGTTCTTTTTATTAGTACCATTTATTCCTTCTATCTGGGTTGATATTTATTTTTTGCATTGTTCATGCTGTGTTTTTTTTTTCAGTCTTAATATGCCTAAAGAATGCACGATGACAGGCAAACACAAATGAAACTTAATTAGAATAGCAGAGCAAGGCTCGGTTATGTAAATTCTCCACCTGATTTGCCTTCTATAATGAGGGACTAGTGTAGTTGTTAACACATCAGAAAACAGTATTGACGATGGATTTCATGATTTGATGTTGAACCTTTACCCCTCTCCTATAAATAAACAAACTCATCTTTTAACACAAGTAATCTTTGAAAGGATCGAGTTAGATTCTATTACTTGGATCATTTTGTGTCATTTAGCTATGTTTCACTTACTGACTGTCATTGAAGCTTACAATATATGAATCGTCATTAATGAGAAATGCATTCTCAACATCTAGGTCTTCCTCCTTGTCTGTTTCATCTCAACATCTAGGTCGTCCTCCTTGTCTGTTTCATCTCAACATCTGGGTCTTCCTCCTTGTCTGTTTCCCAGCCTCTCTTCTTTTCTCCTCCCACGCTCACCCTTTCACTCACGTGCATACCAAAACCCACATTAGTATCAACTAAAAGTCAAACAGTGGCAGCTGTGGTGGCAGTTGTCAGAGGTAGGGGCCAGTCCTAAAATATTTTCACTAGTTGCCCTGGTTTGGAGGAAAGTAGTTCTCAAGGAGGGATTTCTCGGTGGGGAGGATTTGGTGATTCAGTGTTCATTTGCTCACATCACCCCTGTTACTTACTCCTTTCTCCCCTAGTGAGATAGAATGGAAAATCAGCTTCATGAACTTCTTCTCTTTGCCACTACCAGAGTTCCAATGTCTTTGTCACTTTATAATTACAGGGGTTTTTAAGGAGTAAAAGAAGTTTCAGAGTTAACAAATATGTTCTTTGAGCCATATGATTTAATTCAGTTCACGCTTCCTGAGATCCAGTAAAATAGAGTAAGGACTATCTTCTCTGCTTACATAACTAAGGGGGAAGATAGATAATAGATTTTTCAACAGAGAAACTTAGGATGAGAAATTAGAACTTTAAAAAAATTAAGTAGAAAGAAAGACTGTTAAGTTTTTAAGAGTCTGGAAAATTTCAAAATCCCTCCGTCTTACATTAGAAGGCATTGTTTAGAGTGGCATATTAAAAATGATCTGCTTTTTATAGTCACCAAATTCTTGCTAGATATCTTTTCCAACTTGCTCGTTCTCCTATTTTTAACGTTTGAATTCTTTTGCTAGTGTTCAGCATGCTTTTGGAATTTTTCAGTGTGAATCAGATTGCTAAATATTTCCATTAGTACTTACTATATTTATATAAGAAGACACCGTGGGAAATATTTATCAATCATCTTTATTTAGAATTTATGTATGTCCTGATACATCTGCCGAAATGTATTTGACTCTTGACTGTCATTGGAATTTTTTTCCTCTGTAAATTTGTTTGTGAATCCTTACGAAGTTTGAAGCTAGACCTCATCACATCCCATTTTCATCTATTAGTATGTCCTCATTGGCAAAGAATTTTATCTGTGTGGAATTAAAAAAATAAAAAACACAACTAAATATTAAACCTTCATATGAAATTGAGCCAAATATATAGGCTATGTATAGAGAGACCATGTCAGAATTAATTTGTGGTGATGGAAAAACACAGGCCGTGGAATTATACTTTGTTCAATCATGGTTCCATCATTATATATCTGAGTGACCTCTGTGAGCCTTGGTTTTCTCATATGTAAAGCAAGAATAATAATAACCTATTCTAAGTATTATAAAGTGGGTTAAAATGACCTTTGCTGAATGAAAGAATTTTGTATACAGTATGTGCTCAATAATGGTCAGATGGGGAAGAAAATATAGTACATCACTTAACACATCGAGTTAGCGTTAAATATGTTAGCTCCTTTTCTTCTTAGTAGCCTATGTTTAATATATTTGTTACTTTTCATGAAACTTTTTCAATTGCAGATGTCAGTTTGATCCTGAAAATGGAAAGAATGTTTTGTAGTTTTTTCCTATCTTTTACATCAGCAATTAAGATTTTATTTCTGAGATTGCTTTAGTTGTCTGCAGTGCAGACAGCGTTTCCAGTCTGGGATACACACGTTTTCGTAATGCTTATCATGGCTGTTGCTCAGATGCTAGAGCTGCTGGCTGTGGCATCTGTCTACCAAGACAACTTGAGATGGTATCAAATAAATAAATGCTCAATTTAAATAATCTGTTTTACTTTCCAGGTATTAAAAATACCAGGTATTAAAAATAACGGTGCAATTAGTTGAGAACAATAGGAAGAAATGAGAACCGTTGAAACTCACCAAACACAGTTAAACGTACAAGTTTAGTGCCCTTTTAAATATAATTCACTATATTGTCAGGTTCAACAGACTTTAAATATTATTTTAATTAAAAATGAAACGATTGTTATGCTACTAATGTTTGTGTTTTTAAAACATAATTTGGATTTTCAGAAATGAAATAATGTAAAAATTCTCTTATTACTGGACAAAATTTATGCAGAGCAAAATAAGAGATTGTAATAGAGAAACAACAAGTAAACCCAAGTCACATGCACCAAGCTGTGGTCTATATGTTTATTATCGTGTCCCTTTGGGGACAGTTCAGATATTTAATTTGCACCCGTTTAACAAGTCCTATAAAATAAGGCGGGCATGGTTTCTAGAAATATTTAGTTCAACTTGGTTCTTTTTAAAAAGGGGCTTTATATAGGTTATTTATTACAAAGTGGTAGTGGCACATATAACAGATTAATCAGTTACTTTTTATGTAGACAAGTGTTGACACAATTTAAGGAAGAAATTATATGGTTATATAAATCAATAGAGCAAAACATTCTGGGAAAGCTGTTAGGTAACGGCACTGAAAACCACATGGAAGTACAGAAGGCAGATCACTTCCGGAACAGTGACACAAAAAAACAGAATTCGTCAGGTGTTGCAAGGTTTCGGGCTCTCCCCTGGGTGTGCGGGTCTGTGGTATCTGTGGCGCTGCGTCTGAAGGTGACCACCAGGATGGCTCTGTAGAACAGGCTCCCGGCGCTCCGGTGGTTGTAGGTTTATAGGCCACATCGTCCTGGGAATCTCCCGTGAGACAGAGTCGAGAGAGGGACTCGAACTTGCCTCTGGTGTAGAAGCGAGAGGTATACTATAAATGTTTCCTTTTTTCAGGACTGTGGTGATGAGATACAGGCTAGGCCATTCCATTGTCCCCCAACTTTGCTGAAAAACAAACAATAATATCATAATCACTTCGGACTATTTGCAATCCAGGGGATGACTAAAAGACAGAAATGGCAAGGAGAACTCATCTCTCTCTGCTCACTTTGTGTAACAGGGTAGCCCTTGTTTTCCTTATAAATGAAATAAACACTGCTATGAAGGGAGTCTCAGGGAGCTTACATAATCACGGGTTAAATAATAATGCCTGCAGGACTTTCTTAAGGCGATCTTTGAGGTCTAGGGACTAACTGTGATGAAATGTGTCTTTCTCTTAGCACCCTGTGTGAGGGCTGTGACCCTTATGTATTTTCATTAGTGACAATCTAAAATAACTCAAGAAGACATTAAAATAGTTTTATTCCCTCATTACTTATTTTTATATTATCCATAATCTCTCCTCTTGCATTGCCATTTGGTGTAATTAAATGAAGGCCTGTGTGCCCAGCCACTTTTCTGTGTAAAGCCCCATCTGTACAAATTTAGTAATACCGCTTTGAAAAAGGTGTAGCTTCTCTATTTTTGTTTAATATGCAAGTTTTACCTTGGCTGCTAACAGATTTCCTTCTATTAATTTTTAGCCACTCCCTTTGCATGTAATTCTACATATATGACTATGTAGGTTTATTTGTTACTTTTCTGGACAGAGAAACCCATGGCTCTGTAGTTCACAGACATCAAGGAACTCTAGATGGAAAATTTTAGAGCAAATAGAGGCTTTCTACACAGAGGGGAAAAAAGGGACTTTGGCAATAAGAGATTTTTTTCCCCCTAAAAATTTTGTAGTACCATAGGAACCATGGCAAAGTATGTATGGCCAGTTTGTACCTGCCTGAATGGTTTAAAATGTAGTTCTTGATTCTTTTTGACTTGAATCATCAGTGTGAACTTGTATCTACTCTAGGGGAGAGCAAAGAAGAGAGGACATTTCGAAACTGGATGAATTCCTTGGGGGTCAACCCATACATTAATCATCTGTACAGGTAAATATTTTATTGTGTTTCAGCTTTATGAGGAGCATCCAGCTTTCCTAATTTCAAACTAATAGGTATCTTTACATGAGAACATTTTATAAAAATCACAGAATGATGGGAATTGGCAGTGGAATGGATTTTAAAAGAATAGTATTTTTAAAAAGATAGTATGATAATATTAGTTATAATTTTTGATGATATAAACAATTTGGTAAAGAAAGTCCATCTTACTTTTTTATAATTATTGATTAGGAAAAATAAATTGGGGGGGGGGCTCCACCCACAGAGCCGCCGCCCACCTTTCTGCCATGGATGAGAATAAGTCTACCAAGACCCCATCTGCTTGGGAAGGAAAGGTGGCCAATCTCTAAAGGAGAAGGGCCTTGAGCCTGTTCCTCAATGGGCTTTTATTGGGTTCAATTTGCATCAGAATACAGGTAAAGCTCATTAATCATTGTCAGGCAGTAATGATCAAACAATAGATAATATTCAAAGAACTGTGAGGGTTTATTCTAAGTCAGAGTCAAATAGCTAAAGGGCCATAAAACTTTGGGACATAAACTCATTTTAGGCTTGGACCCTTATCATTTAAATTGAGGGTATTAGCAAAGCGGGTTTCACATGATTTAATGCATTCTTTCTTAGGCCTGATTGTGCCAGGAACTGCCTGTTCTTGCCCGGGGCTGCCCCGCCCTCTGGCATTGTTTCAGGCTTAAGTCAGGCAAGGGAACTAAGGCAGCCAAGAGATTAGGATACTTATTACAGACAGAATGAGGACTTAGGCTATGTCAAAACTGAGGAGTGAGGATCCATCACCCCATTTTACTGTAGTCCCTCAAGTCCTTCCCTGATGGCCCCATCACGACCATGCAGGTCATAGGTCATCCCTCCCTTGGGGAATCTTACCCATCGTTGGCTAGTCAGTCATCTGCCCGGGGCAAAGCAGGTGAAGTAAAGGGGGCAGAGGTGGCGCCCCTGCTGGGAAGATAAGCTTTGTCTCCTTAATGGCTTATGGTCCCAAGGTGTTTTACTCAGCCTTAGCCATGGGGGGTTACAGCTTATGAAACCAAGCAGGGGAGTTCCCAACAATAAATTATTTCCATTTTAACAGAATAGAATAGTAATATATTGTAAATAATTCTTATCATTATATCAGTATTCCTCATTATCAGTCACATTCTATTTATTTTTGCCAAAACCTCAATTATACCATATTTTGTTCTATATACATACATATACATATACATATACATATACATATACATATACATATACATATACATATACAAGACTTTATTTATTTGTTTTTAGAGAGAGGGGAAGGAAGGGAGAAAGAGAGATATAAATGTGTGGTTGCCTCTCTTGTGCCCCCTACTGGGGACCTGGCCTGCAACCCAGGCATATGCCCTGACTGGGAATGGAACTGGTGGCCCTTTGGTTCACAGGCCGGTGCTCAATCCTCTGAGCTACACCAGCTGTGGCTGTTGTGTATATTTTTTCTAATTTGTAGAAATAACTTGCTTTCCCTCATTGTTATAATTTATTGTTTCTTAGAAATGACAATACATTATTAACTTTGTTGGGGCTAAGAAAATGTTTTACTGACTCATTTCTTGTGCTCTCTGGTAGTGCTATTGAAAATGTATCTTCTAGGTGTGGTTTAAAAGGAAACCTTCCTACTGTCTTTTTACAGGATCTACCAGCCTGGCTTCAAAAATGCAAAAGAACTAAGCTTTAGCTAATTATATATTTTTAAGAAAAAAGGCCTAATTAACTAAATGTGTTGATAATTTGCACAGCCAAGGAAATGCCTTAATAAACATTAACTAAATTATTAGTTAAATCTGAACTGAAGATTAATGCCACAAAAGACCAAGTTCACTGGCCAATCGAGGATTTATGATGGAGTAATTCTTCTTGGTGTATATTCAAAATCTTATTTAAAATCTAAAACCAGTAGAGCTTTATTATGGTAACTGGCTTTGATGTGACGGACTCATATTTGATAAACTCTTAAGGGTGTGTCAATTCCAGCTAAATGACAAGAGATACACGCCATTCAGACTGGAACTCCTGTGCTAGTAGCAGGGCACTAAAGGACTCAACTGCTGGCAGCGAGAGGTGACTAGATCTTTATGGACATTTGAAAGAATGTCTATAATATAATTGATAGCAAAGAATAACAGGTCTAGTATGATCCTATTTTTATTTTAAATTGAATGTATACATATTTGTATATGATTTTTTTTTAAACTTGGAGGGATAAACATCGAACTGTCTGCAACCTGTGTGGTAGCAATTGAGGGTAGTGAAGAGACTTATTTTTAATATTAATAACTTAAGTATGGTATTTTGTCTTGTTTTACAATGAGTATGTATTTCTGTTTTGATTAAAAAATGAATTTAAAACCAGGGGATTAAGATTTGTTGAAACTCACGGTACCTTGTTCATAAATGTCAAGAACGCTAGAGTTCTCTATGGTAGGGAGGAGAATTGACCACATTTTTAAAATGTTTCTTTGTAGTTAGATCCTGAGGCATATATAACTTTTTCTTGGGAAACAGAATTCAAAAAATTCTCAAAAGTAATAAGACCTTAAAGAGAACTCCTGTATATAGGAAAACGATAGCTTAGAGTTGCCTCCAGAACCACGTGTCCAAGAGCTTGTGCCTGGCTCGTATTCCTAAGCCCAATAAGTGATTCTAGCTCCCCAGCTCCAGTGTATAAAATGCAAACCAAACCGCAGCGTTAGACTAAGGTAGATGGAATTTAACCGAAAGTTCTCTCATCTAAACAAGTTATTAAATATATTTTAAGAACTATTAGCCCTAGAATTGTTCTGTAACAAGTTTGTTCTGGGGCACATCTTGAATTCTCTGGAACTCATTTAACTCTCTTGGTTTCAGTTTCCCTATTTGCAAAACATGAATAATAATAATGCCAGACTACATAGAAATAAGAGTGAATTCATTTAAAGTAAAAAAGAAAAATTCATGGAATAGATGAGGTTCCAGAAACTATCTAAGTACTTTAGTGATTTTTTTTAATGCAAAATTTTGCATGTGTGTATAAGAAATCTAGTCAGCTCTTAATGCCCTTCATAATAGATTTTCCGCCTCCATCACTCAGCAAGGCCAAGCCCCCTGCACTGGCATATGGTGTGTGGCCAGAGATGCAAAGTAACTTTAATGTGAATCTCAGCTAAACATAACTCAGTGAACAAGCTGTTGAGAGAGAAAAGCCTCATTATACAGCTGCATATAACAAGTTTAAGATCAATTGCTATTTTTTTGTGTCTTTAGCATACAGAATTGAAAGCAGACTCAGTTGACATAATTTGAACACCTCAGGAGAACATGTGTTTCTGAATCCAAAATAGTACTAATTCTTACTTCAGTAATTCCTACTTGCTCATAAATTCCTTCCACTTAACCCTCATTATTTGACACAAACAGCTGCCTACAGCATAATTATTGTGATTTTTATGCAGCCATTTAACAAAAATTTAAAAGTCATAATATATAAGCACTATATGAACTCCATTCCCAATGTACACGTTTCAGGAAATAAGTATGCAGACTAAAATACAGCTTGATAATCTGTCCCTAACCCTTCCCATATTCCTTTTTTTCTGGCTCAGAGATAATCACTGTTAACAGCCCATAGCACATTTAGCTATTTAAATGCTCTCAATTTTGAAAATAAATTTGAGAAATAGCAAATTTTGCAGTGTTCTGCCAGTTGCTTTTGTAATCATAATATGTCTTATAAAGCTTTTCATGTTAGGACACAGAAATGTGCCTCATTGTGTCTTATGGTGGCCCAGGAGTCCATGGTATGGGCTGTTTATTCAGCAGCCCTCTACTGCCAGGTCTTTAAGTCATTCCCAAGTTTATAAATAGTATGGCAATGAATGTCCTTATACATGTATAGGTCTGTAAACATTTATGAAAAATTTTGGACAGATTTCTAGATTAGAAGTTCGGGGTCAAACAATGCATCCTGTCCTTCTTTAAGAATTAAATGACTGTTTGTATTTTTAAAGACATAAGCCCATTTCCAGTGTGCTTAATAAAATTAGGTAATGCCAACATTTCCTCTGCCCTCACCTTCTTTCCCTCCTGTTTTAGTGATCTCGCAGATGCTTTAGTGATCTTCCAGCTATATGAAATGATCCGCGTGCCAGTCAACTGGAGCCATGTTAACAAACCTCCTTATCCTGCCCTTGGAGGGAACATGAAGAAGGTGAATGCAATCACGTTGTCATTGTTCCAGTATAAAACAGAAGGTTGAGAGTTCTTTCAAAGCTTAGTAAAGTGTGATCTTTTCCCACAGTTCTGATTCAAACCAAATGTGTTAAGCCGAATAGCCTTTTTGCAAGTGTGCTTTAATAAGTGTTTGGAAGGATGAAGGCAGTTTCCCCAGTCAGAGATAATTTATATACCTGTTTTTCTCTTTAGCAAGTTGTGGTACTTAATGTTCTCTGAGATGTATCATAAATGCATTACTATTTTATAATTGCCAGAACTTGCCAAATCTTTACTGGGTTTTTGTTAACATTTTTCAAGATATATTTATTGAATACTTATGCAGGGCAATGCAAGATATAAAATAGTACAAAGCGTGGAGTTGGTCTTCAGGAAGCCCTGAGGAAGTTAGGGAGATATGAGGATAACTATGGTACAGCACAGTGTACACAAAAGTGAATATTAGGATTTCTAGGGAATAAAAGCCTACAGGCTACATGTATCATGAGAGGGTGCATGCAGGAGGTGGTTTTTGAGTTAGCCTTTGAGAAAGGATAGAATTTTGCCAAGAGACTTCTAAACTTATGTATACAAAAATAAATACCATAAGCAAAATTAAAAAGCAAACTGAAATAATAAACTTGGAGACATATTAGCAATAAATATAGCAAATAGTTAATATCCTTAACATAATAGTTCATACAAATCAACTACTAAAATGTTATTGCTATCACTAAAATTATAACAGTAGAATAGTAAAGTGGACAATATGAGTGAATAATTTACAGAAAAAGAACAATGGATAATACATAAGAAATGCAATTTGAAATAAGAAACAATTAGATCGTACTGCATTCACTTTTAGAGGAAATGTTCATTGTATAATCTTTCTAGATTCAGTTTGGTAATACATATCAGTAATCTTCAAAAAGTCCTTTGATTTAATAATTTCACTTACTGAGACTTCCAGTCAAGATGGCAGCATAAGCTGACATGGCTGGCCTCTTCACACAGCCACATCAAAATTACAACTAAAATATAGAGGAGCCATCACTCAGAACCATCAGAAATCTAGTTGAATGGAAGTCTGACAACTACAGAATTAAAGAAACCACATCCATTCAGACTAGTAGGAGAGGTGCAGACACAGAATGGGCTAGTCCCACACCCATGCGTGGTGAATGAAAATTTGAAAGGATATCTCAGGAGTGAGGAGTCCCAGCTGCACACCAGGCCCCCCAGCCCAGGGTTCCAGTGCCAGGAAGATAAGTCCCTACAATTTCTGGCTCTGAAAACCAGTGGGGATTGAGTTGGTGGAAGAAACTTATGGAGCCCCAAGCAGTTCCTCTTCCAAGAACCCACCTACTCAGACTCACTCCCGCTGAGCTCCAGCAGTGGATTAGCACCTTGAAAAGCACCAGTGGCATAGAGGGAGAAACTGAAGTATCTGGCATCAAAACAAGCAGAGGCCATTGTCCTTTTATTAAATCTTCCCCCTACAGAGCCAGCAAGCTGGCTAACTGTTTGACCCACCTTGGAGATCCCCAGAGACTCCTCCCCATCCAATTTACCAGCCACCCAAGCTGCTTTTCCATATGAATATCTGGTCTTGAGTCATGCTGCATAACTTCCTAAATCTTCTCAAACAACAACTGCTGGCCTTAGTAAGCCCTGGTTTAGCACTAGCAGCAGCCAGACTAGATTCACAGTTTGATTTTGCCAGGGAATCTCCAAGTCCAGCATGAGTAGAAGCCATCTCAGATTGCTCTATTGCAAAGGCAAGGTGGCCCGGATAAAACACAGGTGGGAGCTGACCTTAGCCCATATCACCCAGGAGACCTTAGGGCCAGCACACCCAGTGGACAGCTACAGACTATGTTGGAGCACCATCACCCTGCCTCTGCACGGCTGATCTTCCATGGAGACCAGACGTTGGTGCTCAGTGGTCGTAGCCAATCCTTGCAGCTGACTGGCCTGGGTAAATCCCTCCCATTGACCTGCAGTGACAACCAAGGCTTACCTACAAGAAGGGGTGTACTCAGCTCTACACACAAAGGGCATACCTCGAGTACCCAGCTTGGGTGATAGGGAAGGCTATGCCACCAGACCCTACAGGACACCTGTTACAGTTGGCCACACTACCAAGACGCACAGTTAGAGCAGATCTACCTAATAACACAGAAACAAACACAGGGAGGCTGCCAAAGAAAATGGCCCAAATGAAGGAACAGATCAAAATTCCAGAAAAAGAGTTCAACAAAATGGAAGTAAGCAATCTATCAGATGCAGAGTTCAGAACACTGGTTATAAGGATGCTGAAGGAACTTAGCATCTCAGCATTAAAAAGATTGTCAGAAATGAAGGATATACTAAGGGAAATAAAGAACAATTTACAGAGAAACAACAGTAGAGTGGGTGAAGC
Organism: Carollia perspicillata; assembly: GCA_004027735.1. Classification (NCBI taxonomy): domain Eukaryota; kingdom Metazoa; phylum Chordata; class Mammalia; order Chiroptera; family Phyllostomidae; genus Carollia; species Carollia perspicillata. The sequence goes on along the minus strand of PVKM010014679.1, from coordinate 14,702 downwards.
CGAGAGTCAAATCAAATGTTATGGAACATAAGGAAGCAAAAAACAACCAATCAGAGCAAGAAAAAGAAAAAAATCCAAAAACACAGATAGTATAAGCAGTCTCTGGGACAACTGCAACAGGTCCAACATTTGCATCATGGGGGTGCCAGAAGGAGAAGAGAAAGCAAGAAACTGGAAATTTATTTGAAAAAATAATGAAAAGTTTGCTAATTTGATGAAGGAAATAGACATGCAAGTCCAGGAAGCTCAGAGAATCCCAAACAAGATAGATACAAAGAGGCCCACTCCAAGACACATCATAATTAAAATGCTCAAGGTTAAAGATAAAGAGGGAATCTTAAAAGCAGCAGAAGAAAAGCAGTTAGTTACCTACAGGGGAATTCCCATTAGACTGTCAGCTGATTTCTCAAAAGAATGTTTGCAGGCTAGAAGGGATTGGCAAAGGAATATTCAAAGTCATGAAAAGCAGGGATCTAGAGCCAAGATTGCTCTACCCAGCAAAGCTATCATTTAGAATTGAAGAGCGGATGAAGGGCTTCCCAGACAAGAAAAAACTAAAGGAGTTCATCATCACCAACCATTATGTGAAATGTTAAAGGGACTTTATTGACAATAAATACAAATCTACAAACAATTGAATCTGGAAAACAAACTAAGCAAACAAGAAGATCAGAGACAGAATCATGGATACAGAGAATGTTTTGATGGTTGCCAGTTGGGAGAGGTGTCTGGGGAATGGGTGAAGAGGTGAGGGAATTAAGCAGTATAAAAGGGTAGTTACAGAATAGCAATGGGGATGTAAAGTACAGTTTAGGAAATGGAGTAGCCAAAGAACTTGTATGCATGACCCATGCACATGAACAATTGTAGGGGGATTGCCTTAGGGAGTGGAGGCTGCTGGGTAGAGGGGGGCAAAGGGGAAAAATCAGGACAACTGTAATAGCATAATCAATAAAATATAATTTTAAAAAATAATAATAATACTGAGCCTGGGCTGGTATGACTCAGTTGGTTAGGCATTTTCCCACAAAGCAAAAAGTGACTGGTTGAAAAGACTTTTTTTCACTTACTACCTAACCTGATGAAATAATGAAAAAGACAGAAAGTTGTGTGTCAAAATACTCATAGCAATATTTATAGAGTAAAAAAATCAAAATAATTTAGGTATTCCATAACGGGTTAATAAAAAGGATACACCCATAGGTGAGGCAGGGTGTACTATTAAAAATAGCATTTTAAGCCCTGGCTGTGGTGGCTCAGTGGACTGAGTACTGCTGGCCTGTGAACCAAGGGTTTGCTGATTCAATTCCCGGTCAGGGCACATGCCTGGGGTGCAGGGCAGGTCCCCAGTGCAGGGCATGTGAGAGGCAGCCACACACTGATGTTTTCTCCCCGCTTCTTTCTCCCTCCCTTACCCTCTCACTAAAAAAAAAATAAAATCTTTTTGAAAAATGGCATTTTAAGTATTTTACTAATAGTGACGTGGAAATGAGCAGGGTACAAAATGGCATATATGCATATGAATCTAATTTGTTTAAAATATACACAGACATGCATTCTAAAAGAACTTCTATTCACATCTCTAGAATGAATGTGCATTTATAGATTTTATACTTTAAAAAACTATTTTTAAAAATAAGATGAAAGGAAATGCATCATGATATTAAAATTAGTTAAATACGTAGTATGATCATAAGAGGATTATATTCATATTTTTCAATATACCTAGTGGTTGGACACACCTACATTTTAAATTTTATTTGATTTGTCTACAGTTCTAATCATGGAAGTAGAATTCAGAAAAATTGGTTAACTAATTTCATGTAAGATTTTTTAGTTTTTCAGATACAAATTGTAACAGGAAAACAAAAATTAAACCAGTCATTGCATCTGGAACTTTTTATGTTAATTGGTGATAAGATGTCATCAGTGAATCATAGGTAGAGTGCTTCTTTTTAACAAATACTACCTGTTTATAGAATGAAGCATAAGACTTGAAATAAATTCAAGATGTTTAAAAAAGAAGCAGTATTTTCATGACCCAGTATCACAGGGACTTATTTTATGGACTCTGTACATTTATCACCAGATACCGCTTTGCTTCATATGTAAGGTTACTAAGGCTGCACTACTTAAATAGTCTTTCTTCATTATTTCCTCAGTGTCCCATTATGTGATTTTTCTCACTTTCCAAATGATGTAAGCTTTACTTTAGTTCAAAATATTTGAAGTGCTTGGTAATCATTTCTGCCATTAACGCTGTGAGACTGCACCCTCCATTTTTTTCCTTTTGTTGTGTTCATTCTTGTCTTTTACAGGCTCCTAGACTTTTAGCCTGACAACTTCAGGAACTTCTAAGTCCCTGTTCTTGCCCAGTGCTCTGAACTTTGTGCATTTACATTCTCAAGGAGTAGATTCATTTGTAGAGTGTTAACTACTACCATAAACATGGCATACCTCTAGGAATCTGATTTCTTATGCTCCCTTTAGTTTTGTATCTTTTCAGAGCTTAAGTGCTTTGCCAAATTTAGAATCAAATGTTGCCAAAAGCCCTGGCCGGGTGGCTCAGTTAGTTGGAGGGTTGTCCCAGGCATTGAAAGGTTGAGGGTTCGATTCCTGCTCAGGGCAAATACCTTGGGTGCGGTTTGAACCCTGGTCAAGGTGTGGGGGAGGCAACCAATCCATGTTTCTCTCTCACTTGGACTTCTCTCTCCCTCTCCTTCCCTCCCTCCCTCTCTCTCTCTCTCTCTTCCCCTCCCCCTCCCACTCTTCCCCTCCCTGCATCCTTTCCTCTCCTTCTTTCTCTCCCCCTAGAACACATCTTTCCCTTATGCTAGCATTCATTTCCATTTTTCCTTTCAGCGCTTGTCATATCTCATACCTTAGGTCTCTAGACTAGCAACTCTTACCTCCTTTCTGACCATTATCCCTCTCAGGAATTTTGGTCAAACTAGAAAACAAATGGCCTTTCATTGTAACACATTTTATATTTACATGATTATAATGTTTTGCTAGAAAATTTTTCTAAGGAAATGGATGTCATTGGAAAATATGCTGGGTTTTATTTCTCTCTCCCATTCACACTGTTACATCATCAGAGCACTGATGCTGTTTTCTATAAAGTAGGAGTCTCTTCCATTGTTTTGAAATCTGTGCATTTCTACAGCATATACTTCTAGTAGGCAGACTAAATTGCTGGTGTAATATGACTACTAGGAAAAATAAAGAATATTGGAATATTATTTATTTCCCTGTATTTTAAGAAAATGAATACATATGAAATATTTTATTTAACTTATTAAGGGAACTAAGCAGATATTACAGCAGATTCAAAAGATTTCTTTGCATTTTTATTGACTTTCTTGCATTTTTACACTGACCTTTGGGAATTTGAATTCTCTTTTTAAAAGAACAATAATCATTTATTTGTGCAAATTATTGGATGGCCCCTTTGTGTGTTATTATCTGTTACTGGGTGGCCCCTTTCTCACCTTTTCTGGAAATATTTTTTTATTCTTAGAAATACATTTCTGTGTATCCTAGATTGAATTGTTTTGTAATGAGGCCTCAACTAATTTGGGAAAGAAAATCAGGAGATACCAGTTAACACTATTTTTCTTAACTAAAGTTTAATTTATTCTAAAATGTATTAAGTAATTTTTACTACTGGTGATATATTACAAGATTACAAGAGCTTATAATCTTGGTGGAGATAAAATACTCAAATACATAGAAATTATATGTGTATAATGTAAATCATATATATGTGTAAATAACTTACTTGGGGTTCATTCATCAGATTCTTACTGTAGGCAGGGCACTGTGCCGGATGCTGGGCAGGGGTGGGGAGGGTATGATATAGATGTGCACTCATTATAGTTTTTGCCCTTTAAAAGGAGCTTTGCTATGGTTGGGAAAAGAAAGTACATAAAATGCTAAGTTAACTGTATGATGGTGCATATGCAGTACAAAATAAGCATTATCAGGAGTTCACACTAGGGCTGCAGTATTATCAGCTGGTACTGTTAAGGTAAGGCCTTTGTTCAAGAAAGTGGGCTAAACGTCGAATTTCAGAGGCTGAGTAAGATCTAGAAAAAAAATATTGGAGATGACGTTAAACTGTTAATGAAACAATTTCTTCTCTATTCCTTAATTTTAAGTTTGGACAAAACTGTATTCATTACCTCTATTCATGGAATTCAGGGAACCTAGGTTTTTAGTCACAGATTTGCCACTAACAGGCTGTGTGATCTTGGACAGTCAAGACTTTTAAAGTAAGAGAGGATCTTAAAACTTTCCAGCCAGTTGTTTATCTAGGTTAACCCCTCAGCGCTTTGGATATCTTCCAACTATAAAGTTGGAATAATTATCTTCTTAATTCTACTGGGTTATTATGAAATGAAATTCTGTAATACAAAGTTAAGGCGTCACCATAGCTGTCTTACAGATGACTGAACTAAGTATGCAGATTCAAGAGATGTATCTTTTAAAATTTGTTTTTATACCAACACTTTTACTTACGTATAGATTGAAAACTGTAACTATGCAGTGGACCTGGGGAAGAATAAGGCCAACTTCTCCCTGGTTGGCATCGCTGGGCAGGACCTGAATGAGGGGAATGCGACGCTTACTCTGGCGCTGGTGTGGCAGCTAATGAGAAGGTAGGGCTGGTGTGTTTGTAGCAACACTGTGAGTTTCCTTCAACAAATCATTTGAACTAAAATTTTAGTTCATTTTGAAGAATAACAAACAGAAGAAATATACTATGAAAATACTGTTAAATGATTTACTGTTGACAGTATATTCTTTGCAAATAATTCTTCATTTTAAAAGTGGATAAATCTCTAGGAACAATCACTGTTTTTAATGTCTCTTAAAAACTGCTTTGTGAGGAGTTGTTTAAATTTTTTTTAAATGCCATATTATAGTTTTTGTTTCTCATTACTGAGCTTTGTAACTTTGGAATGTAACTAAGTGCAAATACCAGACTATACTTAGAAATATTTATTAGAACTGAAATATTTTGTAAATATTTTCTAAATATTGATATAAATGATGTGGGGGCAAAATTTCACCCCTTTCCGTCTCAAATATACATTTTTTCTCTTACAGATACACATTGAATGTGTTATCAGATCTTGGAGAAGGTGAAAAAGTAAATGATGAAATAATAATTAAATGGGTCAACCAGACTCTTAAAAATGCAAACAAAAATACTTCTATTTCCAGCTTCAAGGTAATTAAAAGCTTCTTAAACATTTTTTTTTATAAGACATTAAGTCTAGGAAGAAGTTTTTATTGGGAATTACATTGGTTTAGGTTCAGAACTACATTAATTTATATCTCAGGAAACTATTTGTGAGCTTAGGCATACTGATTATTTGGTATGTGTAAATCAAAAGCATACAGTTTGAATTCATAGGTGTTTGATTGGTTGTCTTATTGAGTATAAATGCAGGTTAATTATCAGACTCCAATCATCTAATCTTAAAAAAGAAATAGAATAGAGCCAAAAATTCAGCCGTGAGATGAAAAAGATAGCTAAAACCCACTGTTTCTGTAGGACCTGTAATGTTTTGTGCTCCCTAGCAGCAATCTCAGCATTCTGTTGACATCATTTCCCAGGCATAACAGAGCCAGCCAAACGGATTCAAGTGGGGATTGAGAAAACTGGTAGGGAAAAAACTCTTGTCATGTGGCTTCATAATGGCACTTAACACTCACTTCCAAGCATTTGTGGATGATTCATAAAGCACTCAAAGTGTAATTTGCACATACACACCCACTAATTTTCATGCATCCTCATTGTTTTGCTTTTGCATGCAAGCTGATGTTAGCTACAACTAAGCATGATGCTTATACATATTCATTCAGTGAGCCTTGTGTTTGTGATTTTATTATGAATGAAAAATCAGCAATTTGCATTTTTTAGTAAAATAAGAGTGCAAACAGATGAATCTGTAAGTTCTCCTAAGAGTTACCTACCCATCTTTATTCTCATCTTTGCCTTTGCTCATATAATTAACAACATTGTAGAGCAGAAGAAATGTCAGAAATCGATAGATTTTATCTTCTCATCTTTACCAAAAACTGAGCCCCACATTGTTTTAATAGGACATCTGGAGGTTGGCAGAGATGTTGCCCAAGTCCTAGTTCAAGTGTGTTTTTTCTTTAACATCATGGAAGGAAGTAATGATACTGAGTTTTTAATGTTGCTTATTAAAAAAATATGAACATATCAATCCATGATATGTCTTTACATATTTTAGACATAAAACACAACTTAAAAATGTGTAATAGGAAAGGGGACATACAAAATTCTCTGGCAGTTCTTCATTAAAATTGCTTTATTGAATATACACGTTTGTATATTTGTGAGAAAGTTTAAGTATGTATATAATTAAATCAAATACAATGAGAAAATATTTAGGAATAAATTAGTACATTATTTATTGAGCTTTTACTATTAGCCACATTTCTAAGCAAAGAAGAAGACATAGAGTACAAGAAATTAACTTGGCCATCAGAGGGTTCACCATTTGCTTGAAAGACACATTTGTATAACTGAGAAGGAAATGATACTATAAAATAAATGATAAGTATCAAAGAATTATTGCAGCTAATACTATGGATAAATCCAACTGATCATTTCCAAGTGAATGGTCCAAGTGAAGTAAAGAGGGATAGAAAGAGTTGAATTTGACTTGGGTACCATAGAGAGGAGGGATTTGAATTTGTGGAGAACAAGAGGGGTATTACAAGCTACAAGGTGTCTGTCTGCAGTAAAGGCAAGTCCAAGAAGGTCAGAAGAAATACTTTGGCTAGAGGGTGGTTCCTAAGGGATATAATGCAAGATACAGCCTGGGCCAATATTGTGGAGGAATCTGGCCTCAACACAGGATGTTGGTAAGGTCATGCAGGGAGAGTGACTGTTTTAGGAATACTGTTCTCAATGTGGTAAGCAGGATGTGTTGGAGGAAGAATCGGTTCAAATCCAAGGACAGTGCATAAGAAGCTGAGGCTGAGAGTCAAGGTGTGAAGTGAAGGCTCTGGAGTCAGGGGTAGGCACTGAGAATGTTAAGAATGAAGAGTTATTTGCTGTCGTAAAAGAAGTAGGATTTGGCTGCTTGATTTAGGGTAGCACAGGGGAGAGAGGGGTAAAAACTCTTGATCTGGAGCCTGGGTAAATGGAAAACACGGTAACAAAAATGGGATTTTCATGAGATGCAGCTGCCTTCTGCAATGAAGATGGATTCAGTTTCACACTTGTTGCATTTGGTAATGTTCAGGAAGTGAGGAGTTGGATGGAAGGAGATACAAAACTAGGAATGCAGACTTGGCGATCAGTTGAATAGAAGAGATAGTTGAAAAACGGGAGTACACAAACCCTTTAAGAGAGAGAACTCAGCAAGAAAAGTAGCCTTGAGAGTATGGTTTCACTTAAAAGTGAGGTGGCAGAAACATACTGCAAAAGCACTTGGCTTTTAGTAGGTGCTTGATAATAAAACCTTTAGAGAATATAAATAGTCAAGAAAGGTGGCAATGAATGCTGAAATACAGTTGGGGTGGGAGGTTTTTTCCAAATGTAAGAAGGCGTTATGTATATTTGAAAGCTGTAAATGGTACTAGTAAGAACCTATTAATCATAATTAAGGCAGTGCTATACCTAGAAATTTTAGAAAAGACAAATTTACCCTTTTACTGGCAAAGTAATTTTCCTCACCAAGAATACAGGGAGGTGGTGTATCAGCCAATAATAATAATCACAATTGCCATTTATTGAGTCTTATGTGTCACTATGCTAAGCATTTTACACATTATTGTTTCTTTCCCCCCCCTCAATTCTATAAGCAAAAAGATGAGCACTAGAAAAGTTAAATAACTTGTCCACCATCACATATCCATGAAGCAGACAGAATAGCTGGATTTCACACCTAGATGTGTCTGACTGCAGGATGAAAAACCAAGCAACGGCCCTGGGTCTGGATTCGGCTCAGCCACTTATTAGCTGTGTGGCATATTGCTCATTCATTCCATAAATGCAAGGGTGATCAAAAGTAGGCAGCTGCATTGTGACAGTCTCCTGAGTTAATAAAACTACTATAATAATCATAACCTGCGTGTCTTTTTCTATACAAACAACTGTGAACCCACTTTTGCCATCCCCCGTATTCAAAGCCTACCCTGCGTCAGGTGCTTTGCTAGTCACAGTAGCTACACAACGCCCTCAAAGAGCTCATTCTTCAGGGAAGGAAGCAAATGAGAAAACTGGAATCTTACAGGGTGTCAGTAATAACTATAGAAATCAGCTACGTGAAGCAGGAAGCACACAAGAAGGGCATGTGTTATGTAGAAATCTTAGCAGTTTTTAGTAGCAGCTGATCTACATCGGTTGACGAATGAAGCTGAATTTACCTGTTGCTTATCATTTAGTAGCTGTGTGACCTTGGGAAAGTCATTAATTTCTCGGTGCCTCAGTTTCCCCATATTTAAAATGGAGATACTAATAGTGCCTATCTTCTGAGTTTGTTGTCAGACTAAATAAGTTAACCAATATAAAGGGCTCAGTAGTACGTGGCACGTATTAGGGGCTCAGTAAGTGGGGCTTCCTAAGCGCTTGTTCTGCCGGTCTGTTAAAGGGCATCACACGCTGAAGGTTCCTGCAGGCTTTTTAGGGAACCCCGGCAGCCGCATCATTTTCCCCCCACTTTGACTTTCAGAAATGACAGGAAGAATAATGGGATGGGATGTTCTGATAGGAATGCATATCAAATTAAGAAAAAAGAGATGGTATAATTCATTATCTTGAAATATCTAGCCTAACTGTAGGCTAGTTGTCTTTAAGATTCTACAAATTCATTTTATTTAAGTAGTTTATGAGTAAGTTAAGGAATGTGGAAGGAAAAGGATGAAAATACATTTATATATGAAACTAAGGGTTTTACTATAACCCCAACTCCTTTGCAAAAGTAAAATGTTTTTCATTGATAATATAGAAATCAGAGGAGTTGGAAGATAGGTGTGTTTTCTCGGAAATGGGAACTAAGGGATCTCATATAATCTTTAATAAGTTTCATTCAACTCAATAAAGTTTTTTCTAAAATGAATCACAGGGAAATAGGTGGAAAAATCCTTGCTTCCTATATTTAAGTGAAGAAATATTTAAAATAGCACAAGGGTATAAACTTTCAGCTATAAGATTAATAAAATCTGAGGATCCAATGTATAAGAGAGTGACCATAGTTAACACTATATTGTACAGTTGGAATTTGCTAAGAGAGTAGAACTTACATGTTTTCATCATATGTATAAAAATAAATATGTCAGTATAGGAAGCGATGGATGTGTTGATTAACTAGATGGGAGGAATCCTTTCACAATGTATAATAACATCAAGACATACACTTTAAATATCTCACAACTTTGTCAGTTTCAGCTCAGTAAAGCTGAGAAACAAACAAATGAATAATTTTCCCCAAACTTAAAAAAACTCTCACAGGCCAATAAATAATCAAAATATAACACAGTTCAGACACTTTTCTGTTTTTGAATCACCACAAAAATATTATGAAAAGCAAGCACATAGAAATTATAAATTTATTATAGTTACATTGATGTTAAGTTTAATTTTAGAAAATATAATGGTGTACATTTAGAAAGCTTATTAAAAATGTGGATTCCTAGCCCCATCCACAGACTCATGAACTTGAGCTTCGGGATAAATTTATGCTTTTAGCAAGCACCTCAGATGATTTTCATGTAGGTAATCTGCAGACTACACATTGGAAAAACAGCTGTGAAATGCCAAAAAACCAAATCCCAGTTAGCAGCATGAGGCAGACTGAAAGACCCTAGTTATTTGCACCCTCTATTTCTACCCCCCTCAAATGTTTCATGTAATGAACATTCCTGAAAATAAAGAATATAAATTTTTCTAAAATTAATAAATTCAGTGACTCATAGATCATGGCCCCAAGGGAGCAACCTGTTACTCTATTTCAATGTTCTAACAAATATTAATTAAGAACAACATTTGGCTAGGAACTGTACTGGATCATTTCACTTATATTATCTTAATATTCATAGGAATCCTATGACATTTCCATTGTAATAATTAGGAAAGAGTGTTTTGGCTTCAAGTAATGGAAACCTAATTTGAAGTGGTTTAAACCAAAAGAAAAGTTACAGAACAACAGCCGAAACCCAGAGGCGCAGGGTAGACTTCAGGGTCGGCTGAGCTAGTAATTGAACTACGTTGTTCAGGACTCAGGTTTGGGTCCATCTCTGCTTTGCCATCTGAACTGCCAGCTTCCCCCTAAAGCTGATTCTCCTCTTGATTACAGGATCGCTTGCGATAACAGAGGTTTTACCCTGTCATTCACATCTAGGAGGAGGGATTGCTGGCTTTCCATACTCTTTCTGAATAGGAAGGGCCTCATATTAAATTAAATCAGGCCCGAATTAAATCAATGTGGCTTAGACCAGTGTTTTTAAGACTTTTTTTCATTATCGTTCACCCAAGAAGTCTTTTTAGACATTTTCTTCCTAAGCACTCCTGCCCCATGAAATTTAACAACGTAGATGTTACTGAATGTCATCTGTATACATAAAGAGAGTAACTTGATCACCCCACCCTCAGAATTCATGACATAGAGCAGGGATGTCAAAGTCATTTTCACCGGGGACCACATCAGCCTTGGGGTTGCCTTCAAAGGGCCAAAATAATTTTAGGACTGTATAAATGTAACTACTCCCTAACTGTTAAGGAGTTGAAATTACATTTGGCCCTTTGAAGACAACTGTGAGGCTGATGTGGCCCCTGGTGAAAATGACTTTGACACCCTGGCCTAGACTAATTCAGGACACCCCTGGGGCTGTGGAGCACGGGTCAGCTTTCCTTGGAGCACATATCCACATGTGGGAAGTGTGAATACAGAGCAAAAATGTGAATTTGGTTAGGCTGGAGAAAGTTACTTAGGAAGGAGTAGATTCTGGATAGTCAATGAACAGTGGCTAGTGTTCAAACTGAGAGACAGAACAAATAATTTGTGCAAGTACTAGTAAGTGGCAAACTGAGAGACAGAACAAATAATTTGTGCAAGTACTAGTAAGTGGCAAAATCACTCCAGACCAGGATATTCTGACTTCAACTGCAATGCTCTGTCCATTAGAATTTAGCTGTAGGGAATCTTGGAGTGGGGCAGTTATGGGTTCAAGTAGTGATTCTGAATTTACTGGTTTTGTAAACAAATCACCTGAGCTCTGTGAACTTTATATTTTTTATCTTTAGGGATTAAATAAGCTGAACATGTAAAGCAACAAAAGTAATGCCTTTGTAGATGTTAGTTCCTTTCCACTATCACTTTTCTTTTTGAAAAATATTAAGCGAAGGCTTAGGAATCCATGCTCTAAAAATATATATTATTACTAGAATTGCAAAGGTATTCATTTAAAATTTATCTTCTCCCTTTCAAAAGCTATTTATTTTTTATAGAATAAATACTGTAGTTGGCACACTTTAGGAATCATCATACCCACAAACCTTAGGTATGGTGACAACTCTCTATACTCTAAGCTCTGGAAAGATGGAAGGAAAAGTATATTTTATTTATTCATTAATTTTTAAATAGATATGCTTATTGATTTTAGAGAGCTAAGGAGAGAGAGGGGGATGGGGAGAGAGCAGAAGAAAGAAAGAAAGAAAAAAGGAAGGAAAGAAGGAGGGAAGGAAGGAAGGAAAACAGAACATTGATTGGTTATCTCCCATACATGCCCCAACCAGGGATTAAACTTGAAACCTAGGTATATGCCCTGACCAGGAATCAAACCCGCCAACTTTTGGTGAATGGGATGACCTTTTAACCAACTGAGTTACCCCACCATGGCAGAAGTGTATTTTGAATGGTTTGTGATTTGTGCTGGTTGCAGAAAATCTGAATGATAAGTATAAAGAAAATTTATAAATTGCTCTCAGCTATGTGGTTATGACCTTCTAGTCTGATATGAATATTTGTGTATTCTTTATTTTTTAGGACAGATCTATTAGCACTAGTTTACCTGTCCTAGATTTAATAGATGCCATTGCACCAAATGCAGTTCGTCAAGAAATGATAAGGAGAGAAGACCTTTCTGATGAAGACAAGCTAAACAATGCTAAGTAAGCTTTTATGGTTTATGTTAGAACATAGTGACTTTTTAATTTCTTAAATCCTTACAAGTAAGGTTGCTATGTTCTTAAAATTCATATTTTTAAGTACACTTTGTGTAGGGAATATGATTTAAGACTTATAAAAGCTTAACCTTTTTTGTAAAGTTAAACCTTATCAAGATATTTCATTCTTTTGTTAACATATATTAAGTGAAAACGCAGTAGATAACAAATACCAAGATATCTTTCTTGTCTTTTCTAGATATGCCATTTCAGTTGCTCGAAAGATCGGTGCCCGGATATATGCCTTACCTGATGACCTCGTAGAAGTGAAACCAAAGATGGTTATGACGGTATTTGCATGCTTAATGGGGAAAGGACTGAACAGAATAAAATAAACATTAAGTGTGATTTTCTGCCACATTAAACATATTGAATGCCTCACAGTTTACAGAATTCTGAAATGTAGTGGGTATAAAATCAGAGATTATTTGTATGCTCAAAACACTTGTAAAATTCATTAATGAGTTCAATATCCTGTTCATACTAGTTAGAGTTTGTTGACCTTTTTGGGTAACACAATTACTTTACTAGTAGATACTGATAGTAGAAGATGTTCATCATCAAACTGATATTTCATGATAAAATTAACTTCATTTCCTGAAAGTCTCAATAAAACAAGACTAATTTCTTCTTTTTCATGGTTTAAAATAGACCAATACAAAATTCTTTTTGCAAGTCCTACTGTGAAATGTGTTTTGATTTGTGTGTGTATCTGTTCATTTTGATCGTAAAAGTATTCAAAGTCATAATTCATTTTAATCCCTCTGTTTTTTTCCTCTATGTGCAGTGATCTAAAACTTTAACTGTTCTGTAAATTGCTGTATTATCTGAAACTTTTAAGTGTTCTATTAACATTAAATATTTTACTCATGAGTACTAACTCCTGAATAAACCCCAGAGTTCATTCTCTTATGTAAGAAGCCAGAGCATTTTTACTTAAAATGTAATTTTAACTGCATCAATACTTTACATATGCTAGCTGGGTAATCACAGGGAGTACATATATGTTGTTAGGATGTCACTAGAGAAATGTGTGTATACATTTTTTTCACCTGAATTACCTGGGTTTTCTTAAACAGCATCTGTAATTGCTAAGTCAGCCAAGTATTTATCGTGACCCCCACCTTGTGCGTACTTTTCAGTTTGTAGATATTTGATACATGAAAATTTCTTTCAGAAATACTCATTTTAGATGTGCATATATTTTTCGACTGACTCCTTCCAAATATTTATAGCCAAACATTGGCTAGATAATTTCAAGACACGTTGACACTATAATGTTAGCTTCATATTACAGATGTTAATTTTGATTTATACGGAAGCCCCAAATAACTTAGAACATGCCCACTGAATTTCTTTAGCAGAAAGCTACTATTTAAAACAGAGTATTTTCACATGTTTTTTCCCACAGCCTCCTACAAGATGGAAATGTTTGGTCGATGCATGTGTTACCTGAGACCTATTTTTGTCTGAATTTTTAGCAGTAGAGGGATTCTTTGCTAACAATTGAATTCAGATGTCTCCTTCATTCATCTTCCACTATCAGTGCCAGTGAAACTGCTGTGCAACAAAAGAGCTGTCACTTTGTGTGGGTGTCAGTGAGAAGTCTAACTCTCCTTTTTACCACTGATTAAAAGGTGTATTTCGGTGCGAGTGAAACTGCTCATGTGTTTAGAATAGGATTTTTAACTGAAGTTATCAACAGGTGGAACTATGAAATATATTCTTCTACAAGAGAGATTTCCTTTCCTTTTATATTTTGATGATTGTTTTCTTACATGACAATTAAGATATATTCCTGCTCTTTTGTGAAATTATTTAAATCATATTTTTCCTTTTCATTTTTCACCATTATATTTATTAAGTTATCTGATTTACGTGAAATGTAGCACTTTCGTGTGTTCTTTTTCTCACAATGTATATTTAATAAAAATTCTGTGTATGTACAAATGTGTATTTATTTCATTTAAAGAAAAATATAACAACTGTGAAAACTTATCTCTCATAAGGTAATTTTCCAGAAAAGAGAAACCAAAATAATTAGTAAAACAAAATTCCTAATTACTAGTTAGTAAAACTAATTGTTAAACTAATTATTAAAACAAAAAAATGATATTATTGTATTTTGCCATGTATAATGTGCACCCATGTTTTTGGCCCAAACTTTCAGGAAAAAAATATTTTGTTTTAATTTTTTAATTCAGTTATTTATTTATATTTAGATAGTTGCCTTTTGTATTAGAATTTTAGCATTTATTTCTGAACACATTATGGTACAAGAAATTTTTGCTTTCTAGAGTTACACTTCTAACACATAAGCATAAATAAAAGAATTTTAAAAATTTACATAGATCAGAATTAGTACTACCCATGTATAATGCACATCCTTATATTCCCTCCAAAATTTGTATGAAAATGTGCACATTATACCTGGCAAAATACAGTTGGGGAGAAAAGTGGTTCTATAGTCTTTTTTAAAAAAATTCTCACC